>JASDQU010736591.1:121327-137253 GCA_032191745.1 Picea mariana
GTTGTACCGCAGATGTTAGGGGAAAGTACAAACGGGTTTTAAATAAGAATGGACTCCTCATGGGGTATTCATATTGTCTTACATCTAGTAAGAAGCTTTGGAATATGGTGAACTGAAAATCATTTAAATCGTATAATGCTAATGGACTCCTCCCGAGTCACGGGGTATTCATATGCTCGCTGCCCTGCTTGTAAGATAGGGAGTTGTTAGCTGTTACCATACGACCGCTTCATAACATTGACATGAGATCAACGTTGTACACCGGGGAAATACAAATAAGAATGGACTCCTCAAATATGACAAGTTTGTTGAATGGTTAACTTCCTAACATGGCTAGCAAACCTTAAGTACCAAATATGCATGCAATTGTGGTGTTTTACAAGGTTTCAATCAATTAAGACGTTTTATCAAAATTTCCCAACTTGCATTTACTACAAGTTTGTTAAGTGGTTAAGGTTTGCATTTTGACATTGACATGAGATAAATGTCGTACAAGAAATATTAAGGGGAAGTGCAAACAAACTTTAAAATTGACTTGTATGTCCTCACTATCCCTACCCAAAACTTATTTTTGCTTATGAAGGGTGCATGCTTTTTACCACTCATTAAGAATCTTACTTTCTCCATCATCTGCATTCCCTCCACCACACCCCTATTATGCCTTCCATAAATCCAATAATCATGCCTCGAATGAGTGTTGGGATTTAGAGGGCTAAGCCACTAAAAACATTGTCTTCTATAAATAGATCACAAATCCTCCTTCTGAACCCAAAACCTCTCCTCTCCCTAAAGTTACTAAAGTTTCTAACCCTACCACCCCAACCCTTCCTCTCCCTAAAGTTATCGAAGATTCTAACCCCACCACCCCAATGCAAATTTGGTGCTCACAGCCCATCACTGTAACCTAGTAAATCGCAAAGCATTGTTTATGCACAACTGTCATATTAAAGATTGCCTATGATACCTCATCCTAGATAATTGCAATGGAAAAAATTGGATCTCACCCTTCGTCATGTCCAAGCTAAATGTATCCTCCATGTCGCATCCTAAACCTTATCATCTAGGGTGGGTAACTAATGAGTGCCAGCACTCTTTGGCCAATCGTCATTGTATGGTTATATTTGCCATTTCTCCTTTTCTACGACACGATACAGTGTGATGTCATTCCCTTGGACTGTGTTACACTTTTATTGAGTCACTCGCATCATGAGAATGATTCTAAAGCCATTTATGATGGAGGATTGAATGAATGCACTTTACACAAGGATGGGTAGGCTTTCAAGTTTACCTTTACGACAAAGACTATCCCGCAACCCCAACCCTTCATTGGTCTTGCGATGGTCAAGCAATGTCTCACTAGTAATGGATCCATCACCTAGCCCGGATAGATATCTTACTCACTTCAGTAACTAGTGGACGACTATAAGGATGTGTTCAAAGAGCCCCACGGCTTACCCACATCGAGAGGCATTTAGTATTCTATAGACCTTGTTCTTGGTGGGATGTTTCCTAATGCTCCTACATAAATATTATCTTCTACCAAAAGTGTAAAACTTTAAAAACTATAGCAACTTTTAGATGTTGGACAGATATAACCTTGGACAGATATAACCTAGCTTTCAACCTTTATCATATCAAAACAAGAGTGTAATGAATCAAGGCTACTGACTAATTATAGAAAACTCAATAAATTCACTAATAAGAATCAATATCCCTTGCCTCAAATTGAGGATTTGTTGGATCATCTTAGTGTTCCTACTACTTTACTACATTGGACCTTCAAGTAAGCTACCATCAGGCGCACATGGCCATCAATGATATTTGAGAAACTACCTTCAAAATGAAATTTTCTCTTTTTGAGTGGATGGTAATGCCTTTGGCCTCACCAATGCTCCCACCACATTTATGCACCTCATTAGTAATATCTTTCATATGAAATTGGGTAGTTGTGTAATTATATATATTGTTGACATCCTAAATTTTAGTAAAACATGAGATGACCATCTCTATCATGTTCAAATATTATGGATATGTTATGCACTTAAAAATTATAAGTAGGTGAAAAGACAAAAATATTCTTTTGGCCAAACTTATGTTTTCTATTTATGTGTTCTCATTACCCTATTTGCATAATATGAAGTCTCCCTTGAACCAGGTTGTCCCTTGCACTACCACTCAAATTAATATTTTCTTAAAGAGACTGAATTTTTACCATAAATTCATTCTCTTCTTTTCAAAAAAAGCATGTCATTTACACATCTTTTCAAATCAACATCTTTTTTCTTAAATGCTTGTTGCTAATGAGACCTTTGCACACCTAAAAATAATCTTTTGTTCCACCACTATTTTGTGCATCCCTAACCTCCATAAACATTTTTAGATAGAATTTGGAAAATCCCAATATGTTATTGGTGTAGTACTTAAGTACATCACCCATCTTGTATCCTACCATTCAAAAATCTTTTCTAATGTAAAGTTATAGTGCAATGCTTAAACATCTTGTATCTTACCATTCAAAAATCTTTTCTAATGTAAAGTTATAGTACAATGTTTATGACTAGGATCTTTATGTGCTCGTTCAAGCTCTCAAACATTGATGACATTATTTACATGGAAATACACTATCTTGCATATAGACCATTATCCTTTGATTTTCCTAATTCTCAAATTTCCTTCCTTTATTCAACGATTTCAATTAGTTATTTAGTATAAGAAGGGTAACACCAATAAGATAACATATTTGTTCACTCACCATTCTCAACATCTATGTTCCTACCTATGAAAAATGGAAAGAACAATATTCCTTCAATCCTTATTTTGGCCCCATGATGCAATAATTGTACTCTTTGACTTAGGTAAATCAAATGCCCCTTTTATATTTGTCCCTTCAAGATGGTTGGTTATATAAATGGTATCAATTGTGTGTGCCTATTGCATAAGACAAACTTCTCCTTATAAAGGATGTCAATGCTTCTACCTATGGATTTCACTTTGTGAAACGGGGTCTTCACTTAGTGAACCTATGTCCTAGCACGTGCATTTGTGGAATATTAAAGAATACTCCTAATTTCACTACATATTGATAAATATCTCCCAAAATCCTTTTGTTGAATCCACCTCCCAATACATCTTTCCAATAATAAAAAAACCCTTATTTTTATTAGATACCCCTTTTATACCCCTCAATATGTATAAACCCCTAGTACCCTACATCTCCCCCCAATACCTACAATACATTGACTTTATTTTTCACAATTTAAAAACCCCCTTTATGAATGAACATGATAAGATGATGGTAAACAAGGTGAAGCCCCCATGCTTTGGTGTTACCAAAAAATGGCATAATTTGCAATGCTATTTGTTTGTCCTACCATGAAGAAATTTTTGATTTCCTTCATCCATCGTTGCACCCTTTACAACACATCAAACCCGCCAATCATAAGCTTGTTCTATTCCAACCTTTTCCCATTCCTACTTTTCCTTCGGAATCTGTATCAATGGATTTCATCAATGACCTCATTGTGATATCTTTCTAGTGCAATGCAATCTTTTCCATTGTATGCTTCTTTTCCAAGATGACAGTCTTCGTTCCCTACACCAAGGTACTCACTACTCAAATTGTTGTAGACATGTTTTTCACTCATGTTAGGGCACATTTTTTACTCCCCCTCACCATCATATCTAATTCTAACTCCCATTTCCTTAGCCATTCCCGAAAGACTCTTTAGTATTTGATGGGTTGTGAATTACAATATTTCATTTCCTTTCAACTCTAAATAGGTGAAAAACTAAAGTCATAAAATGCACCATCATTTGTTCCATTTGAATGTTCTACCACAAATGTAAGCAATGTGACCATTATTTACACATTGTTCAACACAACTACAATCATGTTATCCATAGCTTTATGAGCCATCCTCTTTTGAAGTATGTTGTGGTTTTCAACTTCTTGCACCATATGAGATGTTGTTCAAGCTCCCATATTCTCTTTCCCCTCATTAGCAGAAGGAATAACAACATGCTTATTCTTCTCAAGATACCTTAGCATAGATCTTGATTAGCTTTTTTCTAGATTCATAACTAGGTCTAGTGCACACTTAAACAATCTTGTGCCAAATAAAAATCTCAATAGGATCTCCTTAGGGTTATAGAACATTTCAATGTTGAGGATGAGGAATGGCTTCATTTTTCACAAATGGTGTTTCAAGGGCCAATAACATCATAAGCTCTATCCTCTATAATATGGTTAATATACAATTATCTAGTAAATGTGCCTAAATGCATTAAAATTCGAACTTAATCCAAGTGGACTTATCCATCCATCCATCATCAATGTGAACAACCTAAATTTGTATGAACTATCCCATTTGGAAGAGGACATTCCATTAGCTCATCACACTTATAAAATTTCAAATTTCCAATGTCCATTCTCTAAAGATATATTACTAGAAATGCACACTCATGTCATAAATATATCTCATTTAGTGGGACAACATAGCTACCTTCCCACTCAAGCCATGTGGTTAACTACACAATATTTTCATACCAAGTTCCCTCATTTTTATGAAAAAAAAAGGAAGCTTTTAGCTCAACCTATGAGGATTTGACATGTCCCAATGGATGAAAATTGAGGAGATACAATTGAGTGAAGGCCTTCATTATTATTGGAGTCATTTTCATTTATTAGCTATAGTATTATAGTGGTAGCATAATAACAAGAAGTTTCTTCCAAAAACATTTCAATGGGAGCAAGAGCCCATTGAAGTTTTTTAGGAATATCCACGCATTCCTATTTGAATTGCTTTGTCCCTAGATGATCCTCCACACACACATCCACATTTACCTCCATGTATTACACTTATAAAAGTGCACATATTCTTTTTGAAACTATGTGTCTGTTCTTCAAAGTGCACACATATTCCTCTGTGTAAAAACAAATGGGTCTTAATGGCTAAACACGGTTGAACTAGCCGGGGAGGGGGGCAAGGGGATTAATATTTAAATGAACCATGGTTCTTGAGCTCAAGATCCATGGTTAATAGAGGAGAATACTTGGGCCTTAGGCACTAAATGTAGCTTCTTGGGCTTGGTCACCATGAACAATTCCTATAAACCACAAGACATGCCCTCTTTAGGTTGTATTTAGCATTGAAGTTGGATATGGACATCGTTACGATTTTTTACACACCAAGGATGGGTTGTAGATCCTTAACCATGGTTGAGGAAGGAAAATAAGTGCATGAATATATTTGTAATGCACTAGTTTCTAGCCCCAATTCATTATTGTGTATGTATGTATGATGAATGGATAAAAGTTGAATAATGTAATATGTAAGACTATACAATGAGTGATAATTAGGAAAAAAAATACTCACCATATGTAGAAGGGAAGGACAAAAGAATAGGGGGCTATGACTAAGGAAAAGTGACTTAGTAAGTGATTTAACCCAAATTCCTTAAAACCTTGATTATGTCCCTTGATTATTAATTAGTTGATGTTTTATTAATCCATGGAGGAGGTACACATGACTCTTTAATGATACATGGCCCATGTTGATGATTACAACTACATGAGACATCCTCCAAGACACACACCTGAGAGAGAGCCCCTGAGATGGGTGTGTGGTTCCTATATGAGACAGAACTGGAACGTAGTGATGGCCTCCTCCTTGCAAAGAGTTGAGAATAAATTCAGATGATTCTCATGTGTAACGCAGTGAGAAAGGAGATATGTTGAGTTGGACGTGCCTGTGGCTGAGCACAAGGTGAACTTGTGAATTCCCATGAGTTGGGTGCATCGTTATGAGATAGAGATGAAGACGATGTATTAGCCTTATATGATCAGAGAGTTGAGATGATGAACTCTAGATGACTCTCCTATGTAATGCAGTGGGAAAGATGATCTGTTGAGTTGGACGTGCCTGTGGATGAACACAGGTGAACATGATCCTATTGGTTGAACACTAGTGAGTGTGTTTCTTTTGTGAGATGTAGTGAGATAGAGATATGGACATCTCTATGGATGTGCCCCTAGTGGTTGAGCACTAGTGGGTGTATGAGATCCCCAGACTTACCTATAACCCTAATTTTAATGTAAAGGGTACAGGTCGACCCCACCTTAATGTAAAAGATAATTAACATAAAAGATAATTAATATGGTAATTATTAATTATAATTTGATTTATTGAGGTCCGCCCTATTGTGCCAATAGACACATCATTTGATGTGACAAGTCTTATATAAATAAAGGTGAATCCCCATTGAGGAAACAAACTTAACATTGTGTCATCTCATGATTTCAGAAGTTGTGGTCTGAAATTATGACAATTGCAGCACCCTCTTGTGTGCTAGGTTTGGTTATGGTATGGGAGGTCTTTCTCTTGAGGAATATAGCAAAGGATTGGTTGGGTTTTCTTTCCTTGTTGAGAAGGGTCTCCCAAGATACTTCTTGTGTTCTTGTGCATGGTTATTCTTCTTGTGATCTTTGTTTGCTGCAGTAGTTATGGTTCAAGTAATAGTTAAACAAAAAATTTAAAGAGAATGCATGAGCCATAGCTCATTGAAAATCTAACATGGTATCAGAGCAGGATTGAAGAAGACCATTTCACATTAAAATTGAAGGTAAATTCTGTTGTAGGTGTGAAGAAGACCATTTCACATTAAAATTGAAGGTAAATTCTGTTGTAGGTGTGAAGAGAAGAGAGTCGGACCTCTCCTTGAAAAATTTGTGGTAGATGATGAGGTCAGACCCCTCTTGACAATTATGGGGTAGATGAAGAGGGGTCTGTTGAAGTTTTGGCAAAAGAAACGTTTCACTGTGGTCTTTTTTGTCTGTCCCTTTACAAGGCAATCTGGTGCATTCCTGTACATAGCCACTTTGCTTTCCAGACTAAATGGTTCTATGTGCACGCCCTTATCGCTCTGCATGAAAGAATTAGGGTTTCTTGAGGTGTTTTCCACTGTTTGCAGAACAATGGTAAACCCTACGCTGGTCTCCGTCAGACCATTCTCTACGTGAGAAACAGATTGATATAATAAAGTGACTATGGTTGCAACAGCCGCGTGACTCTCTTCTTACCAGTCTTCCAAACATGAACCAGTTTATCGGTTTTCTCTTCTCGCATTTTAGTATGCTGACAAATGGGTTTCATACTTCCCACTGAAATACAAAAAATTCTACCCACGATTCTAACAGCAAGACTCCCAAGTCAACACCAAAGTTTTTCGAGTGCCAAACGACAACACATATAGAATAATCTCTTGGAAGATCTGGGACACAATTTCACCGATTTGTTGCATGTGCTAACGAGGCAGATTTCATATATTCGTTGAAGAGTATTCTCGTACATAGGATTCCATTTGAGGGCAGACTACTGCATAGAGTAATTCCCAGAGGAATCAAAGCATTACACGCACAACAGAGTGAAACCCAATCTCTAGCCTCTTTCGCCAATTACATCAATTTCGAGGGTGTGTAGACAACGAGTATCACGTTCCAACAAGCTTGGATTCGCTCAGTTTTGTGGATTTCTAAAGGATCCGCAAGGGGACGGGAAACAAAAAATCAACGGATTCGAGAATGGAGTCCATGTTTTCATTGAAATCCACTTCTACTTTCATTTCAAATTTAGATGAGAACTGACAACCAATTTACAGTGTTGGAAGTTGGAGAGCTCGTGGTAGTCATTGTCACCACACCTTTCAACCTGGATTCTTGTTAATACTGGAAAAAAAGAGTCGGTGCGATATTACTCCAAGCATGACCTACTCTTGTTGGATCGCCACCTCAACCTGATATTGTTGTACTTGAATTTTGTTTTGCATTACTGTCAAAGAAGATTGGAAAAGTATTCCCTATCTTGAAGAACCTTGGCCAAGAGCATCTTTGGAAAAATTGGATTCTCCAGCAAGCTAGACCATCTTATCATTTTAAGAATCACACTTTGGAGAGCCTCAATAATAGGCGAGACTTGTTCATCATAAAACTATGAAGCCAAAACTACCACACACCTCGGGTAATGGCCCTCCAAGTTTGTGGTCTTGCTACAACAAGAACAGGCCTAACGACCTTTACTTTACTTCTCATAAAACTTAGTTTTTTCTACCATCCTTGGCTTGATCCTCCTCCTCATGTAGTTATGTTGTTTAGGGTACCTATCATAGGGTTTCTTCTAGCCGTGGAAGCCTAAAATTTCACTTCAAAATATCTAAATTCTACATCAGTTAATTGATGCCACAAGTCAGCAATTTTGGCTGATGGAAGTGTCGAGAAATATAAAAACGAGACTTGTAGTCAGAGGATTCTCACAAGCAGAGGGAGTGAACTATGATGAGACATATTGATCCATAATCCGATACACTTCCATCTGTACTACCATCCATGAGTTGGAAACTACATCAGATAGATGGATTCTTGATGAGTTTGGGTTCCAACAAAAGTATTACTGATCCAAACCTATACTATTACATTGTTCATGATGAGAGCCTGATTTTGATGACTTATTCAGGAAGTCATGTTGTTGGATACAAGCAAGCCTCAACTTTTGATTTCGAGATGAAGGATCTAGGTATGATGCACTACTTCATGGAACAAGAAGTATAACAAAGGATTGATGAGATTTTCCTGAGTCAAGGAAAATATACAGTGGAGATATTAAATAAGTTCAGTATGACAGAATGCAAATCCATGTCTACACCGATGGTGATGGATTTGACGAAAAATAAATGTTGATAATTCATACGATATTGATCCACATGTGTACTGACAGCTGATTGGATCATTGATGTATCTAGTTAACACCATAACTGATATATGCTATGCAACGAATGTGCTTAGTCAATCCATGAGTCAGCCGAGATAGACTCACTGGATAGCAGTAAAGCATGCATTGATATATATATGCAGCATAGTTGGATATGGCATGAGATATGCCTCTAGTGTGAACTTGAGTTTGGAGGGATATGCCATTACATATTGAGTAGAGAGTATAGTGTACCAGACGAGTACATCTGGTTGTTGTTTTACCATGAAGTTTTCCATTGTTTCTTGGTACAGTGGGAAACAAAACTCTGTGGCCTTGAGTACCAGAGAAGCATAGTATATAGCATTGGATGTGCGAAGCAGTGTGGCTTCATAAGATTCTAAAATATTTACTTGATCATGAGATGGATTCTACGATGATAACCAGAGTTGTGTGTGAAGCTCTTTGAGAACCCGGTGTTTCATGATAGATCTTTGAGAACCCGGTGTTTCATGATAGATCGAAACACATTGAAATAAAATATCATTTTTTTGAGACATGATGCGGAGGAAAGAAGTACACGTACAGTACCTTGCTACACATGAGTAAATTGCAGACATATTCACCAAAATGGCTTGGTGAAGAATACCTCTCTAGCTTAGAGGGAGTGTTGATGACTACAATCAATACAAAGTTTGAGTACTTCAATGCGAGACTTGGCCTGATGGAGAATGACTCCCTGATGGAGTATCAGGTTCCAACAAGCTTGGATTCGCTCAGTTTTGTGGATTTCTAAAGGATCTGCAAGGGGATGGGAAACAAAAAATAAACGGATTCGAGAATGGAGTCCATGTTTTCATTGAAATCCACTTCTACTTTCGTTTCAAATTTAGATAAGAACTAACAACTAATTTACAATCTTGGAAATTGGAGAGCTCGTGGTAGTCATTGTCACCACACCTTTCAACCTGGATTCTTGTTATTACTAGAAAAAAAGAATCGGTGTGATATTACTCCAAGCATGACCTGCTCTCGTTGGATCGCCACCTCAACCTGATATTGTTTTACTTGAATTTTGTTTTTCATTACTGTCAAAGAAGATTCGAAAAGTATTCCCTATCTTGAAGAACCTTGGCCAAGAGCATCTCTAGAAAAATTGGATTCTCCAACAAGCTAGACCATCTTATCATTTTGAGAAGCACACTTTGTAGATCCTCAATAATAGGTGAGACTTGGTCATCATCAAACTATGAAACCAAAACTACCACACACCTTGGGTAATGGCCCTCTAATTTTGTGGTCTTGCTACAACAAGAACAAGCCTAACGACCATTACTTTACTTCTCATAAAAAATATTTTTTTCTACCATCCTTGGCTTGATCCTCTTCCTCATGTAGGTATGTTGTTTAGGGTACCTATCATAGGGTTTATTCTAGATGTGGAAGCCTTACATTTCACTTCAAAACATATGAATGCTACCTCAATTGATTGATGCCACAAGTCTGCAATTTGAGCTGATGGAAGTGTTGAGAAATATAAAAACGAGACTTGTAGTCAGAGGATTCTCACAAGCAGAGGGAGTGAACTATGATGAAACATATTGATCCAGTAATCCAATACACTTCCATCTATACTACCATCCATGATTTGGAAACTACATCAGATAGATGGATTCTTGATGAGTTTGGGTTCCAACAAAAGTATTACTGATCCAAACCTATATTATTACATTGTTCGTGATGAGAGTCTAATTTTGATGACTTATTCAGGAAGTTGTTTTGTTGAATAAAAGCAAGCCTCAACTTCTGATTTTGAGATGAAGGATCTAGGTATGATGCACTACTTCTTGGGACAAGAAGTATAACAGAGGATTGATGAGATTTTCCTGAGTCAAGGAAAATATACAGTGGAGATATTAAATATGTTCAGTATGACAGAATGCAAATCCCTGTCTACACCGATGGTGATGGATTTGAAGAAAAAGAAATGATGATAATTCAGACGATATTTATCCACATGTGTACTGACAACTGATTGGATCATTAATGTATCTAGTTAACACCATAACTGATATATTCTATGCATCGAATGTGCTTAGTCAATCCATGAGTCAGTCGAGATAGAATCACTAAATAGCAGTAAATCATGCATTGAGATATATACGCGACACAGTTGGATATGGATTGAGATATGCCTCCAGACTGAACTTGAGTTTGGAGGCATATGCCGAAAGAGATTGAGTAGAGAGTACAATGGACCAGACGTGCACATCTGATTGTTGTTTTACCATGAATTTTTCCATGGTTTCTTGGTTCAGCAGGAAACAAAACTCTGTGGCCTTGAGTACCACAGAAGCATAGTATATAGCATTGAGTGTGTGAAGCAGTGTGGCTTCACAAGCTTCTAATATATTTACTTAATCATGATATGGATTCTATGATGATAACCAGAGTTGTGTGTGAATCTCTTTGAGAACCTGGTGTTTCATGATAGATCGAAACACGTTGAGACAAAATATCATTTTTTTGAGACATGATGCAGAGGAATGCAGTACACATACAATACATTTCTACACATGAGCAGATTGCATACATCTTCACCAAAATGGCTTGGTGAAGAATACCTCTCTAGCTGAGAGGGAGTGTTGATGACTACAACCAAGACAAAGTTTGAGTTCTTCCATGTGAGACTTGGCCTACTGGAGAATGCCTCTCTAGCTAAGAGTGAGTGTTGATGATTACAACTGCATGAGACATCCTCCAAGACACGGATCTGAGAGAGATCCCCTGAGATGGGTTTGTGGCTCATATCTAAAATAGAGCTGGAACGTAGTGATGGCCTCCTCCTTATAGAGAGTTGAGAATAACTCCAGATGATTCTCCTGTGTAACGCTGTGAGAAAGGATATTTTTTGAGTTGGACGTGCCTATGGTTGAGCACAAGGTGAATGCATGAATTCCCATGAGTTGGGTGCATCGTTATGAGACAGAGATAAAGACGATGCATTAGCCTCCTTTGAGTAGAGAGTTGAGACGATGAAATCCATATGACTCTCCTATGTAATGCAATTGGAAAGAAGATCTATTGAGTTGGACGTGCATGTGGATGAACACAGGTGAACATGATCCTAGTGGCTGAGCACTAGTGAGTGTGGTTCTCCTATGAGACGCAGTGAGATAGAGATATGGACATCCCTATGGATGTGCCCCTAGTGGTTGAGCACTAGGGGGTGTATGAGATCCCTTGCTATAGTGTTCAAGAGTCAGACTTACCTATAACCCTAATTGTAATGTAAATGGCACATGTAGGCCCCATATTAATGTAAAAGATAATTATTGTAAAAGATAATTAATATGGTAATTATTAATTATATTTTGGGTTATTGAGGTCGGCCCTATTGTGCCAATAGACACATCATTTATGTGACAAGTCTTATATAAATAAAGGTGAATCCCCATTGAGGAATCACACTTAACATTGTATCATCTCATGATTTCAGAAGTTGTGGGCTGAAATTATGAGAATTGCAGCACCTTCTTGTGTGCTAGGTTTGGTGATGGTGTGGGAGGTATTTCTCTTAAGAAATATAGCAAAGGATTGGATGTGTTTTCTTCCCTTGTTGAGAAAGGTTTCCCAGGATACTTCTTGTGTTCTTGTGCATGGTTATTCTTCTTGTGATCTTAGTTTGCGACAGTAGTTATGGTTCAAGTAATAGTTAAACATAAAATTTAAAGAGAAATCATGAGCCATAGCTCATTGAAAATATAACAACCCCTTCATGCCATGCAAGTGAACTATGATTTGGATGAAGATTTGAGAGGGGATTTTGATTGTTTCTTTGGGTTCCATTCAAATTAATATAGAACCTAAACTATTAGAAATTCAATTTACCCTACAAATTATACTTCGATCAGGAAATTAGGAGACTTATCCCTAAGGGAACATCCATAAGCATATTATGATTGAATAATGGGAATATATAGCCACAAACTATGTGATAATTATGGTTCTATGGATGATAATCATTATGAATGAAAAATTTACTACAATTGATAATCTCTAGAATCCCAGTAGCGATATTTCCTAGCCAACTTGTGATGGATCTCTAGAGGGAAGTGGGATATTCGAAGTGATTGTTGAGCAAAGAAGGGGATCTAATTCCTTAGGTTATGCGGGCTTATAGGGAAGATGGTTGTGGTTTAGTATTGGAGTAGATGTAATCTATGAACCTAGGAATTGGGCAGTGAGAAGAGAATTAGAGCCATCCATAAGAAGAGTTCACCCTTGTGGATTCATAGCCTCAACTCGGGAGTGGCCTCCTATAGAGAGAATTGGTGTATAAGGGAGCCTATGGTTGGGTGGAACATCCTTCTTTTATAGATAATTAGTGGATTATTTTCCTAGAAGAGTAAGTACGTTTAGCTATGTTATGAAATGTAAAGTTATTTTTTTTTATGTTCTACGTAGTATTATTTCTAGTTTAGATAGTTCCATGCTTATGGTTTTAATATGCATATTCATGGATGGAATTATTATAAAGTTACATGGATGTGTTAAGTTTAAAATTGATGGTTAAAGGCTATTGCAACTTTATTTCCATTGATAACTCTACAACTAGTCCATGTAATTGATTTTGGTATTAGAGACAAGAAGTTGGTGTGAATTTTGGTGGATAAAATAGCACCCCATATCCTTAAAGTCAATATAGTTGGTGGATAATTTCCAAACATCTAAGTGTTCCTGAATGTACTTATGAATTGTTTTGAATCAATGTTGAATTATTAAGGTTTATGTGATGGTTTGAATTAATTCTCATTTTGTTAAGTTATGTCTACGGTACAAAAAGGAAATATCCAGAGAAGAAACACAATTATTATCATAATAATTAGAGAAAAAAAAATGAAACGTTAATCACAATGAGATGATAGATCCAAAAATTGTATCTTTATTATCTTGAGAGAAAATTTCACTTTCATGTTTAAAGGGGAAACCTCCAATAGAGCAGATTTGGAGTGCAAATGATTTCACAAGACAACATTTTCCATGATTTCTACCCCTATTTATACTATTTATATCTTCTAGAGAACATTCTAGAGGAACTTTCTAGAGTTGGAACCTTCTAGTAAATCTTCTTACATTAGACATGTTCACATTATTACATAGGCCTTATTTACTAATGACAACTTTTATTACATGGAAAAACATATTATTCTATCTACCTGAGGGGTGAGGGAGGTTAGGACATTAACATACCCTCCCCCTTTAAGAAAATCCTTGTCCTCAAGGCTTGAGATATGGGAATTGATGTAGAATGGTGGTTGGATCCCATGTGGCATCCTCAGGTTAAATATCCTTCCACTATACTAAAACTTCTTGAATTGTGTGTTGATGAAGATGATACTCATGTTGGGCCAACATTTCTTTTGGTTGCAACGAAATTGAACCTTCTTTATCTAATTCAAGGAGAAAAGTTCGAATTTGGTACTTGAATCCAATCACTTTCTTTAAGAAAGAAACATGAAAAACTAGATGGATCTTAGAGTGACTGGGAATGGATAACTTGTAAGCCATGAGCCCTACTCACTTGATGATTGTATATGGGCCATCAAAATTTGGAGCAAGTTTCTGGAAGTGATTTTGTTTGAGGGAAGTTTTCTTATAAGGTTGTATATGAAAAAACACATGATCCCCTTCAACAAAATGGAATTTGGAATGACACTAATCACCTTGTTGCTTCATGCGATTCTTAACCATGCTCAAATTCTCTTTGAGGGTGCATAGAATGTCAACTCGGATTGTTAGTCTTTTGTCTACCTTCTGGACCTTGGAGACACCAGGTAGGTAAGAGAATATGGAGGGTGTATTTTTACCATAGACTACCTCAAAGGAAGTCATACGAGTAGCACCATGGTGAGATATAATTTACCACCATTCTGCAAGTGGTAACCACTGAACCCATTGAGATTTTCGTTCAGACGCAAAGCACCACAAATATGCTTCCAATAACTTGTTGACTACTTTGGTTTGATCATCAGCCTAGGAATGATAGGAAATGTTGAGATGCAATTGTTTTCCTTGGAGCCTAAGCAATTCTTTCCAGATGTTGCTTGTGAAAGTTTGATCACGGTTGGAGACAATAGAGTGTGGCATGCCATGGAGTTTGAAGATATTGTCCATGAAAATTTGAGGCCAATGTGGACCAATATATCCGACAATGAAGTCCATAGATATATCGATCCATATAGCAGGTGGAATAAGGAGAGGTTGTAGTGTGCCTAGAGTTTTGATTGTCTACCCCTTGTTGCATTGGAAAGTATCACATTCAGAGACAAGTCAGTATGTCATGCTTCATGCTTTCCCATAAAAATGATCATTTGATCCACTCATATGTTTTTTGAAAACCAGAATGCACCATTGTTCATTAGGGGAATTTTGAGGTAAAAAAAGGTCTCAAAAAAAATGTACCACCAAAATCCAGTTTATAAGATCCAATCACAATTCAGAAGATGACATCATCCCCTAGGGATGACTTGGAATTGCTTCAGTTAAAGATGCTGAGTTGTCACATTCTAAATGGTGGATGAAAACCATTGTTAACTATGTAGTGCTTTAAGGAAAGTACTCAAAGCACTCTTAAAGTACTTTAAATTTGACCAAGGTACCCATACCATTTATACATTAAACACTTTGTATTTTAAATTTAAATATATATATATATATATTATTTGAAATATGTATTGGGTTGATTTAAGAGTACATTAATGTTTAAAATCTACGTTAATTGATTGATTGATTGGGGTCACATGATATATCATATCATATATAATATATGATACAATATATCATATATTATATATAATTTATTTTATATAATATACAATATATGAGATATTGTATGATATATTATATATCATATAATATATAAGATATCATATATAATATTTTTTATATTATATCATATAATATATGATATCATTTATGATATAAACATATGATATATTGTGTTATATATATCATATATTATATGATATATATAATACAATATATCATATGTTTTCATGTAATAATATGATATATTATATGATATAATATAAAAAAAAATGATATATTATATGATATAATATAAAAAAAAATTATATTATTTATGAGTACTTTTGACAAAAGTAAGCAAGTCCATTCATACAT
>JASDQU010736591.1:150461-185536 GCA_032191745.1 Picea mariana
AGAAACAAAAACTTTAAAGATTTATGTAGAAACTCATTGTGATTGAAGAGATGGGGAAGGAAAATAATAGTACCAACGATCGTGCTTAAGCTCTTGTTTGTAACTGAGTTGTTGCAAGCATACTTTTTTGGAGTCAACATTGTCGTCAAGCCAAACCCCTCTAGTACCATTGCGAGAATCCATGGAAAGAGGTAAAGTGGTGTAGATATGGTGGTAAATCTTCTCTTCCAACCTTGATGGTGTACCTATGGACATTTCAGGTGCAATGTTTTTTTTCTTTTTTAATAAATTAAAGAGCATTGTGAAAAATACCTTGTTAATATTACCTATTATTTGGACCACGGTCGAAGGTTAGCGATGGAAAAATATCTTCTAGGGTTTTGACAGCCTGCATGCTCTCTCCCCTGCGGTGTCAGACGTCCTTTCATTCAAAACCAGAATCCGCTACAACCAAATATACAAACCGGCATGTCTTCGCAGAATGAGCTCAAACGAGGGGGGGCAGGGGGGCGGAGGGGGGCGGAGGGGGGGTGAAAATCCCCTCTTACAAAAATTCCACAATCAATGAAATGGATGGACTTAGAGCCCGACGGTCATCCTTTGAACCATCGTCTCACCTCATAGATCACCTTCTACAACAGGAACAAGGCTCTCGGAAAAGCATGGAAATGGAAGTTGAACCGTCACATCCAAAGGCATCTCGGAACTAGGAACCAAGTAAATGTATCCCTCAAGTTCCAACTACACCAAAATATGTGATAAAATACACCAAGGTAGAAAAAGACACCCATTTCATGAAGGATCATCCCTTGATAGGAAAAGTTTTAGGGATCTAGCCATCAGAGAAAGGACTTACTAAATGGATTAAAAACTAGTGGAATATGAAAGGTGACTATGATCTACAACTAAGTTTGAAGGGATTCTTTACAATCATATTTTATAGTCTGGAGGACAAAGAAAGGGTATTTTAAAATGGACCCTACTTCTATAAATTGGTCGGGATGTATCTAACGTTTTGGACAGACCGTTTCTTCCCAGAAAAGGAAGACTTTTCTTGTGCCCCAGTTTGGATCCTCTTATAGTGTTTACCCCAAGAATTATGGCTTGAATAAATCCTAATGGGCATAGAAAACACACTGGGAAGGTATGTCAAATCCCAAGAAGCCACAAAATAGAGAAGATACACTTCCTATGCACGGATCTGCATTTGTATGATTATCTCCAAATCCCTCTCAGGTTCAGTTACCATAGAGTATCAAGACGAGGAATGGATTCTGACCATATATTATGAACACATTCCCTTTAGATGTCAGAAATGTCATGAACATGGACATCCCTTCAGAGACTTCCCCCTCAATGCACCATCCCAACCAACAACAAAGGAGAAACACAAAGGAAACTATACTCAAGTGCAGGGATGTAAGAAATGGCCTTCAAACAAATCCATGCATACTGGAAGTCGGAAGATTCCCACCAACAATTCCTTCAATGCACTCAACTTTCTATTGGAGATAGAGGAATTTTAAAAACCCCCACAAAACATTAGCTCCAAGCAAATAAAAAGATAAATCAAAACAAACCCTACATCCAATCTTAAAGAAAATATTAAGTCATGATCCCCAAGCTCAAATGATACCAGGAAAAGACTTAGAAGAAGGTGGAGACACCATAATGCAGATCGATGAAAGGGAACTCGAGGACATTGACCTTGAAAAACTCTAGGAATACCTCAACATAAAGGAACTCCAATCCATTCCAGTGGAGAAACTCATAAAGGTACTCAAGGTTTTCATTGAATCCACCTAGAGCCAGATCTAGATCCCAAGCGGAACCAGAAAGAGGGTAAGCGACGTGGATGCAAAATGACTCATCAATTAATCAAAAAGGTAGGTAAATTTATGATAAAATTAGGTCAAATGCAATGCCTCACTGAAGGATTTTTCTCCCCCCCCTTGCAATTAAGCATGATGAAGATCATGACATGGAATATCAAAGGCCTCAACGGAAGATCCAAACAAAGGATTCTTCAAAACTGTGTCAAAGAAAAAAATCCAGACATCTTTTTACTCCAGGAAACCAAATGTGCAGGAAACAAGGAAGAATAAATATTCAAAAGATGTTGGAGGCACTATAATCTCACTTACATAGACTCCAAAGGGGCGGAAATAGGTTTATCCATCCTATGGAACCCAACCAAAGTTATTATGGAACCAACTTTTTCAATAATAGGTACACTTACAAAAAATTACCGAGCTATAGGCTTAAACAAAGCAGGGGTCATCACCAATGCTTATGGCCCTCATATTACTCAAGGGAAAGATTACTTCTTGGACAATATTTCTTATATAAATACACTAACAGAACAAGAACGATCATTACTGGGAGAGGATTTCAACATCATCCTCACCCTAGAAGAAAAAAGTGGCTTCCTAAAATGATTAGATCAAGACAACATCAAGTTTATCCATCTCATAGGCAACCTCAACTTAATTCACATTGAGACCAGAAATGGATCCTTCACCTAGTCCAATAAGTGGGTAGGCACTCAACAGATAGCTTGCAGACTGGGTTGTTTCCTAATTTTGGAAAACCTAATTCTTGAGGGCCCTCTAATTGAAGCCAACATTCTTTCAAAATCAGGCTCAGACCATTGGCCAATCCAGATATGGGTAGATACAATTGCCACACCCAAATACAAACCCTTTTTCTTTGAGAAATTCTAGCTAACTCACCAAGAATTCCCAAAGCTCTCTCGCATTTGATGGGCCAAAGAAAAAATCACGCATGGCACCTGGATGTACAGATTCTAGTAGTGCCTAGAACATTTCAAGCAATAGCTTTGGGAATTGAACAAGAATGTCTTTGGTGATATTTTCCTAGTACAGAAATCCCTAGAAAAATGACTTGATGACATTCAACATGAATCCATCATCTCAGGCTATTCAGATACCTTGCTACAGGAGGCAACAATCCTAAAATAAAAACTTTTAGATTGTCACAAGCAGGACGAGATCCTTTGGAAGCAGAAGTCTCAAGTGCAATGGTTAAAGGAAGGGGAAATAATACAAAGTTCTTTCACCACTCCATGATCCACATACGTTACATCAACCGCATTGAAGAAGACATTGAAGAAGAGTTAGCTACCTATTACAAAGAGCTTCTCTCATAACACCCAATTGATATAATGCCTTCCATCAGTAGGGTCACACAACATATTCCTGCCCTAATTACCCCTAATCAGAACAAAGATTTAATGAGACCAATCTTGTAGGAGAAAGTCTATCAGGATATCAAGGAACTTCCCCCCAACAAATCCCTTGGTTCGGATGGTTTCACTACTAATTTCTTCCACAACTGTTGGTCGTTGATTCGAGAATAGGTTTGGCAACTTATGGAGGAATCCTGAACCTCGAGACATGTGCTCTCGGCCCTCAATGCCACTTTCGTCACCCTGATACCAAAAGAGGAACCCGTCACCAACCCAAAACAGTTTAGACTAATAGCGCTCTGCAATTTCATATACAAGATCATCACAAAGGTAATTTCTCTCAGAATCAAGCCCATTCTTCCTTTCGTTATCTCCAAGGAATAGTTGGGATATGTAGAGGGGTGACACATCATGGACAGTGCAATCTTAGTTCACGAGGTGATTCACTAGCTCAAGACCACACACACCCCAAGTATGCTCATAAAGCTTGAACTTTCTAAGGATTTTGATAAGCTTAGTTGGTAGTACATGCATTCTCTTCTTTCATCCTTTAGGTTCAGTGAAGACTAGATAGCCTAGATCATGAAACTCACCTCTTCATATTTTTTCTCCATCCTAGTAAATGACATCTCCTCTAGGCCTTTTTCCCCCTCCCAAGGAATTCATCAAGGGGATCCACTTTCCCCTTTCCTCTTTGTAATCATGGCAGAAGGTTTAGGGTGACATTTATCTACCTTGATCTCGAATGGTTCACTACAAGGGCTTTCGATCCATGGACTCCAACCTACAGCTTCCCATAGCCAATTTGTTGATGATACAATGCTTTTGAACACCCCCACGGCCAGGGAATCCATCAAAATCTAAACCATCCTCAAAGACTTCCCTAATGCCTCAGGCACTAATTTCAATCTAGACAAATCACAAATCTTCTTCTTCAACACTCCCCCAATAGTTCAACAACACATTTCTCGCCTCCTAGGCATCCCACACTGCTCCCTTTCGTCTAATTACCTAGGCTTACCCTTGACAGACTCAGCAATATGAAACATCTTATGGAACTCCCTAATCCTCGCAATATCCAATCGCCTCAATTCCTGGACCTTCAAATCCTTAAATCTCCCTGCAAGGCTCATCCTCTTAGAAGTAGTGCTTCGAGCTATTTTGGACTATATGTTATCATCTCTTGCAACACCACAAATGGTCATTAAAAGCATTAGAAACCATTAGTGGAACTTCCTCTGGCACGATCACAACCAAGGTAAAAAATGGGCCTTAGTCAGTTGGGAAAAGATCTGCAAGCCTACCTCCTTGGGAGGATTGGGTATTTGTGACCCAGGAAAGCTCACCAATGTCATGGGAGAAAAAATATGGTGGCATTAGCTAAAATACCCAAAAGAAATCTGGGCGCGACTCTGGAAGCAAAAATATACCCCCGAACTACAACAAGAGAAACTCATTAGGATTGAAGAGTAGATCCATGGTTCTAATATTTGGAATGTTGCTTGGCAAAATCGCCCGCTCATCCAAAAGCATGTTTTTTGGGAAGTTTTGAATGGACAATGCGCCCAATTTTGGACAAACGCTTAGTAACAACAACCTCCATTGCAAAAGATGGATATCTTACATCCTTTTCAAAACCACATACAAGGGATGAGGCACCTCAAAGCAACGGACCTCTGGATAAATGTCCTGCATCAACCCCCTTGGTGTAGTTAGAAACTGCTCCAACAAGATCTAAACCTACTGGAAAATATCGATATGCAACCTTGGCAAGAAACAGTGGGAAAACGTAAGATTTGAATTAGCGAGGAAAGGATATTATTCATTAGGGGTATTTCCCCACTGGCACGTTCACAATTAAGGAATCCTATCAACTTTAGGAAAACTTTCACAAGAAACAAAAAGATCACATCTGGCACATAATATGGAAAACCAAACTCTGGCCAAAGGTTTCCACCTTTCTCGGGATCCTGGTTCAAAATAGACTCCTAACCTGGGATAACCTCAAGAAGTGAGGCTTCATTGGACCCTCAATTTGTCACATATGCCAACAACAAGAAGAAACAATGGAGCACATATTTAATCAATGCCCCAACAACAATATGATCTGGGATCAAGCTGCAATAATCATGAGGAAAACCAAAAGAGATAGGGAAAATGTCATCAACACTATCAGAAACTGGGACTTGGGGGATTTTAAAAGCTCACTCCTAAACAAAATTTGGCAAATCCTGCCAAGTTTTATAGTGTGGCAGCTCTGGAAATAAAGAAATCGACACATCTTACATTCCCAAGCCTCCAATCCCTCCATAATCTAGTCACGGATCCTTGGAATCATTTGGGAAACTATTCAAGTAAAATCCTGAACCTAGAATGACATTCCCACTGAACCATTGGAATCCCTCATCTTCTCCTCCTCATAGCTAATAAATCCCAAGGCTTCTCTCTCTATCTCTGCTCCCCCAATTCCCATCATCTTAAGCCCCTCCACTTGGAGTTCCCCACCCCCAGGTATCTGGAAGTTGAACTTTGATGGAGCCTTAAAGGGAAATCCTAGCCTAGCTGGTTTTGGGGCAGTTATCAGAGACAACACAGGGAAAATCAAGCACCCTAGAGAGAGATTTTTTATTAATGACACGAACAACTCAGCAGAACTTTGGAGTCTCATTAGGGGAATTAAACTAGCCTTGGACCTCAATTTACAACCCCTCATAATTGAAGGAGATTCAAAAGTCATTATCTCACTAGCAACCAAAATCATCAATGGCATGGATCCGAAAAAAATCACTCCCACCTGGCGCCTCTTAGGCCCTCTCTCTTTTTTACAAGCCTTATTACATTCTTCCCTCACTCTCATCACTTCACACATAAGATGCGGGGCTAATACAATAGTTGAAAAACTAACTAATGAGGGAGTCACTACACGAGCATAAATCCTTATTCTCAATGCCCATGATCATCTGGATTCACGGTTGTTAAAACAATGCCAAGAGCTAGCTCTTCAAGATTGCCTCCCCCCGGATGGGGTGACACCTAGCGAAAACAAGACACATGGAATGCTATCAACGAGTGTAGTTAAATCCCCTTGCCACCAGCCTCCTCCTTTGTCTATTCAAATTGCTTAGCATTCACTCCAGCGAGAGCTTAGTGCACTGGGAAATTTTGGCAAGTTTAATGGTGATCTGAGCTTGGCCCTATGGTACTTGTATGATGCAACAAGGCGACATCACCTTGGCATTCATGGCTCCCCGACCCATCTATTCCCTCATCATCATGCATGTGACTCCTTGTTGTGGCTCTTATCTCCCAAGTTTGTCCTTTGTTTTTCATTATCCCCCTTTTGTTATGCTTTGAGCACTCTGAGACTCTGTTATTTTTCTTCTGTCCACGACCAACATTTCAGGCATTTCCTCTGTTAATTGTTCCCCCCATGAGCTTAGCTTCGCCATGGCTCGTGAGAGAGGCAAATCCAAGTGTGGGTAGGCATACTATAGTCAGGTACACAGGCATCGATGCACAAGACTTACCTCTCTCTCTTTCCCAATCCAGGAAGCATCTCTTCTCGCTCTCCTAACTTTGGCCAAAACTAGTGCATAGATACTCAACCTAAGTTTGACTCGTCTAACCCAAACCTAATCTATGGGGGATGCATAGTGGAGGAGGAAATTCCTCCTAACTGGGAGGAGACCACCATGGAGCAGATGACACCAACAGGCACCAGTATCCCTTTGAATTCCCCCAAGCTGACCATGGGAGGTTGTATGGTAGAGGAGGAATTATCTCCTCTAATGCAGGATAGCTACAAGAATAACATAGACCCCAACGATGAAGACCCAGGGATAAAGTGGGGCGACTGTTAGAGCAAGGAGGAAACCCATCAGGAGATACACATAGGCACGCAAGCTCACTCGGCTTTGGGTTGCCACGACCTACCTAGCTCCTGCAGGCTCACAGAGGACCACTTGGTGTTGATTTTCAAGATGAGAAATGACTTGGCCGAGCAGTTGCACAACCAACATGTCCTCAACAAGCACCTGGACATTTTGTTCGAATCCCTGTCAAGCGAGCTTGTGAAAATTTGGTGACCAAGATGCTATCAGCCATTCACCTTCATAGTTCGCCATGATGGACGTCGAGGCTCGCCTCATGTCTAGTTTCTTTATTGTTAAATTTCTGGTTTTAGCTACAATATTTTTTGTTGAAAGCTGACTCTAGTTCACTAGCTGGTCCTTGAACAATGTTGACCACTTGTTCTGGTTTCCATGCATGTGGCATAACAAGTGGTGAGTTTTGATGTATTTTTAGACATGTGTCTCTTTTTTGATAGCGTAAGGTAATGGAATATTTTTATTTACAAAAAAAATTAAAATTAAAGAGCATTGTTTGTGTACGGGGAAAGCTTATGACTACATTGTAGATGGGTTGTAGCCTTTCTCTATTGCAACAATGTCCGTAAAGATCCATTCCAACAATGTGGATGGTGACGACCGAAGGTTAGATTGAGGCATTGGAGACTGAGGCAGTTGTGGGTGAGGTTGTGCAGATTCTGAGGTGGTGGTGGATAGTGTGGTGCAACACTTTCGAGTCTGAGGCGGTGACGAACAAGGCGGTGCAACACTTTCAACTCTAACGTGGTGATGGTGCAATGATAAGCTTTGCAAGCTTGTACTTCCCAAAAACCTGCTTGCAATTACGTGGCCCTTTCGACACATTTTCAAATTATTCATTTTTTAAATCAATATTCAACTCTGACAAATACGTAAATAAAACTAGCATTTGTCAGAGTTGATGGACGTCGAGGTTTGCCTCACGTCTAGTTTCTTTACTATTAAAAATCTGGTTTTAGTTACAATGTTTTTTTGTTGAAAGCAGACTCTAGTTCACTAGCTGGTCCTTGAATAATGTAGATCACTTGTTCTAATTTCCATGCATGTGGTAGAACATGTGGAGAGTTTTGATGTATTTTTAGACATGTGTAGCTTTTTTTTAATAGTGTAAGGTACTGCAATCTTTTTATTTAAAAAAAAAATTAAAGAGCATTGTTTGTGTAAGAAGAAAACTTACGAATGTGTTGCAGATGTGTTGTAGCCTTTCTCCATTGAAATAATGTCCGTAAAGCTCCATTCCAACAATGTGGATGGTGATGACCGAAGGTTAGATTAAGGCAATGGAGTCTGAGGCGGTGGTGAGCGAGGCTGTGCAGATTCTGAGGCGGTGGTGGACAGTGAGGTGCAACACTTTTGAGTCTGAGGCAATGACGAACAAGGCGGTGCAACACTTTCAACTCTGAGGCGGTGACGGTGCAGTGACAAGCCTTGCAAGCTTGTACTTCCCAAAAACTGCACTTCTCGAAAACCAATTACGTGACCCTTTCGACACATTTTCAAATTATTCGTTTTTAAATCAATATTCAACTCTGACAAATATGTAAATAAAACTCGCATACAATAGGGACAATTATGTCCCATCAAAATTGTTGGACCAATACATAATTAAATTTATGAATTTAAAATATTTAGTAAATATTTTTAATTCTCATAGAGAATGAATTTAATAAAATTATTTACAAAACACTGCGAAATTAAACTAAAACACTGAAAAATGTACCACTTAACACCACTTAAATGTTGTCAAACTCCAGGACTAATAATAACATTTCCGTATAATAATGCATAATCTTTTTATTGGTTTAGGATTTATGGCATCTTATGAAAGATTTTAAAAATTATATTTATAATTTTGATATTCTTTACTTCCAAAAATTTCCTGTAAAAGGGTTAACTTCTGAAATAAGGGTTAAGTTCTGAAATAAGGGCAATCCTTATCTCCATTGTAGATTCCATGCATTCAAGAGGCACGGTTGACTTTGATCCATTGAAGGGAATCTGAAATAAGGGCCATCCTTATCTAGATTGCAGATTTAATGTATTCAAAAAATATGATTGACTTTGGTCCATGTGCACATGGATGGAATCTGCAATCAAGTTAAGTTCAAGTTATCCAAATAAAGTTAAGTTCAAGTTATCCAAATAAGTGAGACCGAAATTGTGAATATCATACTTTTGTTAACCAAAAACACTAATCAACCAAATTGTGAATATCCTAACTGTACTTCACCAAAAACACTATTCATCACTATCAGTATTTCTGCATAAACTCTAACCATGATCACTTTTCTTCTCTGAAACACTATTCAACCACTGTTTCTACAGCGTCGCATTATGGTTGGACACCAACCAGATCTTGTAATGCGAATATGCAAGTTCTATAGTGTACTTCCCTCCAACACTCCAATAAATATTGATATCAAAGTCCTTTAATGCACTTTGACATACCTAATGTGATGGATGAACTGTGGTGGTTGATGAACGCTGTCATGTTTATGTAGCATACCCGCTTCAACCACACGTGAAACGATATAGTCCTAACTTCTTGTCGTTACAAAAATAATAAATGTGTTTAATGTAAGGTGCAAATGCATATGGTAGTTGTTCAATGTCATCGCTACATTGCTTTCTCATTCCTTGGCGAAATGAGCAAGCGACCGCACCAATATGATCCGTATTACCATCTATCAAGATTTTGAACACAAAAGAATTTTGCAATAGTGTTGCGAATCTGGAGTTGATTGTAAAAAAATTGAATCAAATTTGACCTTTCTCTGCCCTGGTAAGACAGTTGTGTAACAATATCCACAATTTAATGTTATTCTCCTTGCTATTAAAAAAAACTGGATTCCTCCTCCCAAATAACAATATCCACCCTGCTATGTAAAACAATTGTTACACAATCACTTCTTAACATTGACATAAAATATATATATATATATATATATATATATATATTCTGCCATACAAAATTGAATGTTATTCTCCCTGCTATCAAAGATAACAATATCCACCCTGCTATGTAAAACAGTTGTTAGGACAGTCACTTCTTAGCGTTGACATGAGATAAACGCTGTGCTTGTACAGCAAATAATAGGGAGAAGTACAAACGGGCATCAGATAAGATTGGAGTCCTCACGGCCCACAGGGTAAGTAGTTCTTAACATAGGACAGCAGCTTCTTAACATTGACATAAGATAAACGTTGTACTGCAAATATTAGGGAGAAGTATTGAGAATGGGCTCCTCGTGGAGGCATTCATATCGTCTTATATCCAGTACTACGGGAGTTTGGAATCTGGTGAACTGAAAATCATTTAAATAATGAGAATGGACTCCTCACGCGGTACTCATATCCTCGCTGCCCTGCTTGAAAGGCTGTATATTGATTGCCAATTTGACGAACAATATGCAGTCTGTTGCAGAATCTTTAAGATTGGAGCAGGTGGTATATATATCGTTAGATATATCCTAAAGTATATAGAAAAACAATTTGACGATATATATATTAGTTGCAGTAATTTTAAAAACTCTGCAAAACAATTTGACGATATATATATTAGTCGCAGTAATTTTAAAAACTCTGCAATAAGTTGTATATTGATCACCCTTGTAATATAGTTGTTACCATACCATACCAGTCAGCACTCAGGACAGTCGCTTCTCAACATTGACATGAGCTAAACGTTGTACAGCCAATGTTAGGGGGAAGTACAAACGGGCTTTAAATAAGAATGGACTCCTCATGGAGGTACACATATCGCCTTACATCTAGGGCGAGCAAGGCTTTAAATAAGAATGGACTCCTCGTGGGGGTACACATATCGCCTTACATATAGGGCGAGCAAGGAGCTTTGGATTCTGGTGAACTGAAAATCATTGAAATCGTATGATGCGAATGGACTCCTCACAAGTCACGGGGTATTCATATGCTCGCTGCCCTGCTACCAACAGTCACTTCATAACATTGACATGAGATCAACGTTGCACAGCGGGGAAGTACAAACTGGCTGTAAATAAGAATGGACTCCTCATGGGGTACTCATATCGATTGACATCTAATAAGGGTAGTTGGAATCTGGTGAACCGAAAATCATTGAAATCTTATAATGCATTGTTGGAATAGTTATTTCGACCATTTGGATGGGATTGGGAGTCTCGTTTCAGTCTAAGATTGCAATTCTAAGAATGTAAAATTGCAATTTCCAATGGCATGGATTTTGACGAGGATTTTTCCTGTTTTTAAATAGGAAATGTGCTAGGGAGAGAAGATCATTGTCCCTTATCCTAAACCCTCATTAATGGGGTACAATTGTTGTTACCATAGGACGATCACTTCCTAACATGCCAACTTGGAAAGCAAACCCTGAAATTGTGATGATTTCTAGGGTTCCAATCAGAAAAAAATATTGAATCAAAATTTACAAATTTGCATTTATAACAAGTTTGTTGAATGGTTAAGGTTCGCATTTTGGCATTGACATGAGATAAAGGTGGTACAATAAATATTAAGGGGAAGTGCCAACAAACTTTAAACAAGAATTTATTTGTAAGTCCATACTATCCCTACTAGAAACTTATTTTTGCATAAAGGGTGAATGCTTTTTATTACCTATTAGGAAGCTTGCCTTCTTCATCTTCTTCATCTCTCCATTGCACCCCTTATTGCTCTTGCCATAAATCCAATAGTCATGCCTTGCTGAGCATTGGGTTTTACAGTGTTAAGGCATTAAAAACATTGTCTTGTCTAAATAGATCACTACTCTTCCTTCTCAACCCAAAACCCCTCTTCTCTCTAAAGTTATTGAAGTTTCCAACCCCACCACCCCAAATGGAAATTTGGTGCTTGTAGCTCGTCACTATAACCTAGTGGATCACTAAGCATTGTTTATGCCCAATTGTGATATTAAAGATTGCCTATTCTACCTCATCTTAGATAACGACAATGGAAAAAATTTGATCGCACCCTTCGTCGTGTTCGAGCTAAAGGTACCCACCATGTCACATCCTAATCCTTACCATCTAGGGTGGGTAATTAATAAATGCCAACACTCTTTGACCAAACGACATTACATGGTTACATTTATTATTTCTCCATTTTCACGACACAATATAGTGTGATGTCACTCCCTTGGACTATGTTACACTTCTATTGAGCCACTCATATCATGAGCATGATTGTAAATCCATTTATGATGAAGGATTCAATGAATGTACTTTACATCTAGATGGGTAGGCTTTCAAGTTTACTTCTACTACTACAAGGACCATCTCACAACCCCTTATTGGTCTTGTGACGGTCAAGCACATGTCTCATGAGTAATGCCTCCACTTATGTGTGGTGCACCCCCTCATATAGGGGCATCGATCCAAAATAGATTCCTTACTCACTTCAACACCTAGTGGACAACTATAAGGATGTGTTCAAAGAGCCCCAAGGCTTACCCCCACTGAGAACCATTTAACATTCTATAGACCTTGTTCTCGGTGGGATGTTACCTAATGCTCCCACATACATATTATCTTCTACCAAAAGTGTAAAAAATGATAAACAACTATAACAACTTCCATATGTTGGAAAGATACAACCTAGCTTCTCTCCTTGTGGCTCTCCAACATTTATCATTATAGAGAACTCATTAAATTCATTAAATTCAATAATTATAGAGAACTCATTAAATTCACTAATTACAAAGAACTCATTAAATTCACTATTAAGAATCAGTATCCCTTGTCTCAAATTGAGGATTGATTGGATCATCTTGCTAGTGCTTGCTACTTTACTATGTTGGGCCTTCAAGAAAGCTACCATTAGGTACACATGGCCATATAACTGATATTTGGAAAACTACCTTTAAAACAAAATTTTCTCTTTTTGAGTGGATGGTAATTCCTTTTAACCTCACCAATGCTCCCACCACATTTATGCACCTCATTAGTGATATCATTCATATGAAATTGGGTAGTTATGGAATCATATCTATTGTCGCCATTCTCATTTTTACTAAAACATGGGATGACCACCTCTAGCATGTCCACAATATTTTAGATCTATTGTGCACTCACAATATTTTCCCTAGATGCTTGCTACCAATGAGACCTTTTCACACCTAAAAATAGTCTTTTGTGCCATACCTACTCTATGCCTCCCCAACCTCCAAAAACATTCTGAGATTGAATCTAATGAATCCCAGTATGTTATTGTTGTGGTACTTAAGTATAACACCCATATTGTATCCTACCATTCAAAAATCTTGTCTACCTAATTACTATTGTCACAATTTTGCCTCATTGTTGTAGCAATATATGAGTGTTTCTGAGTGTAAACTTTCGTCAAACACTTAGGTTGTAGGTGTCTTCTCACTGCTAAACTCCCAATTTACTGTTGTAGTATTTTAGTTGATTTTTTTGAAGTGTTATGGTTGGTTTATATATGATTTAAGTGTGCCAAAAGTTCCTCTTAATGAAACAATGGTATATTATAGAAAGCATATAAAAAAACCAACAACTCACAACTAACAAAATTGAGAAAACACAAAAAAAAAAATATTTGGAAAAAAAAACTACATTACAATAATTTATGGCAAAACCTTGTTTGTATTGTTGTGTATTTCCGCTACAAATTGTTGATATATATATATACACTCATGTAGTTGATGTTACAGAGAAATGACCCCAACAGAAAAAAACAAGCATGTAGATGGAGAAACTCATCCCAACAAAGTGTGTATGCAGTGAATTCAGTAATTAATGAACAAGTTGTAGGTGACAACCCTTGCATTCAACCACAAAATTTTATTTGGAAAAACCAGCTACATTACAATAATTTATTTCAAAACCTGGCTTGTATTGTTGTGTATTTCCTCTACAAACTGTTGATATATATATATATGTGATGTTACATAGTAGTGACCCCAATGGAAACAACAAACATGTAGATGGAGAAACTCGACCCAAAAAAGTGTGTATGCAACAAATTCAGTAAGTAACGAACAATTCGTAGGTGAAATTCCCCAGAAGCCATAAATTATTCCCCAACAACAAGTAAGTCACCCTCCTCCAAGGAAAAACGACCCCAATATAAAATACTCACCCAAGATGGAGAAATATGCCTCTAGAAAAGGATTTGACCTCCAGGCAGGGAGCTCGGTCTTCTTACAGTAGAACTCGGCCTCACTAAACCCCAAAATGTCCTCCTCCAATATGATTCAACCTCCTCAAAAAAATCTCAGCCTCCCCACACTAGCAAACTCGACCCACACTAAGAAATACTCAATCGCCAACAAGAAAATCCAACTGCAATGAAAAGAACTGAGCCACTAGAAAAGAAATCTCAACTACAAGAAAATGAACTATGTCACAATGAAGTGTGGTAAGAAGATCCGAATGATCTTCCCTCAATGAGTAGCTAGGGTGGATGGTTTCACCATCGAAACCAATATTCCAATCTCCTCTAAGATTTTGTTCCAAGAGTCAAGCCACAAGAGCTCTCTCAATTAAATTTTAGAAAATTAGCAATGCATAATGAGAGGGGGCGCTCTCATTCCTATTATATTTCTTTGTTGACCCTTTTACCCTTTTACACTTAAGTGACTTTTTAATTTAATTTTAGTAAAATCACTTTATTAATTAGGGTGAGTGCAAGCTAATGATGGTCTCTCATGACACGTTAGTGGCAATACAAACCGGGAAAAACAACAATATGTTAACTTTGAGGGATTATTCATTGTACTTTTACAATGAATTTGGATATGGTGTAAGAATATGAAACACAAGACATTGAATTCGATTTCCTAATATACAACTTTTATTCATAGAAATTGTGAATAACTATGCCAAATTTGACTTTTTTTAACAATGGTATGTTATTTTTCCAACAAAATATAAGGTATAGGTTTTTTCTTTCTGTAGGTGTTGAGTACCTTAACGATGGAATTTTGTTCCAAAAACGTGTATACTTGTAGAGAACCCGTTGTTCTAGTATGGTGTATTTTTTGGAAGTTAATATATTTTTTAAATTATCAAAGTCAATATATCCTTGAAATTACAACGTCTTTTGTTCATGCAGGTTAAGAGAGTCTTAACATGATCAAAATTTTTTTATTTTTTTTAGATCATAGACATCGGTATCCTCTAGTGAGACACATAACTCATTTGATAAAAATTTAATCCAACACAAATTTATAGCAGAAATAAGAGAGGTATGTATTCTAGGATTTTGATATATGCGAAGACAAAAAAATATTAAAAATAGTAAACAATATTAATTTAAAAAAAAAAAAAAAAACCGTATATTTGGAATCCACATAGCCGACTCTATCTTTGTCTATAGCTTCGTCAACAACTAAAATGTTTAGCCTATAGAAAAATAACATTAAAGATAGAGATAAAGAGAGGTATTCACAAAAATGGAGGTTTTTATCAATTTGCAGACCAAACCACTAGGTTGGTCATCCCAAACCTAAATATGATGAAACCAAGTCAACATAAACATTTTCAATCTCGCCCCAAAAAAATTGAATTCAAAAGAATGCAGGCATGTTCTTAAGAGCGCACACCCGCTCTAGGAATGTGCATGTGCTATAGGAGTGTGCACGCGGTCTTATAAGCTATTTGTTATTTTTCATTCTTCCATCCCTCTCTCACTCTCTCCCTCTCTCGCTTTCTCTCTCTCTCAAACATCTACCCCTTTCTCTGTCTCCTTCTCACTCTCCCTCTATACACCCCTATCTGTCTCCCTCTCTCCCCCTCTCACACTCCTATACATGGTAAGACCTAGACATGGAAAGACTTAGACATCACAAAGCATGGAAAGACCTATACCTAGACCTTGCCTTGACATACCTCATACTCTTACACCCACTCCCTCTCTATCCCCCTTATTCCACGCTCTCTCTCTCCACCCCTTTATCCCTCCCTCCCCTAACTCCTTTATTAGACAATAATTGAATTAATATTATACATAAAATTTAGGCTTGTACCAGGCATATTAATTGAGTTTTATGCTTATCTTCCATTATATATATATATATATATATAACTTAGATTATTGAGATTAGATAATTCCTAAGTGACATTAGGAAATAACTGATGTTGTTAAATATAATAAGGTTAGTGAGTATTCTAACATATGCAATGGAATCCTCAAGTGATATTTGATTTAACTTATGTTGTTTAAATGGTTCAAGGTTATTGATATAAATTTTTCTAAAAGATGAATACTCATGTTGTTGACAATATTTATAAGTGTGAATGTAATAATGACAAAGGATCAAATGAATTATATATATTTATGATAGAAAGAAATTTAATTAATGATATGTTCCAAATTAATGATATTAATAACTAAGTACCTTAAGACAACATGTGCAACATTGGTGTAGCTCGTCACAACTTGCTTAAGATTACGAAGATATTTCATAACTTGTGCAAGGTGGTGAACGTCTCGCGAACCTTGTAGAAAGTTGACAAAACATTTTGATTTTGACAATAGGTTGTAAGACTCTTAGTATAATTGCTATTGTGGACTAACCTTGAAAATATATGGTGTAACATTACGGAACTTGTTTATAGATAATTCTCTTATATTGTTGAAAATTAAATTGTAACTATTTTTTTTGCGATTGCTTTATCATTGTGTTGTACAATTAATTATTGTAATTGATTAATTACCCGTAACATAAAAAAAAAGTTGTCTTATTTGAGTTAACTTAGTGAGCCATTACATTAAGCTTATCAAAAAAAAAAGTTGTATAATTTGAGTTAACTTAGTGAGCCATTACATTAAGCTTATGTATCCTTTGTTTCTTTTGGACTCTACTCAATATGTATTATTTTTTTCCATAGCACATTTTTAACTAAAAAATAATTTATTATTATATAATATATTATTACTAGCTTAGATCCATTGTAAGCATTGAGAGGGATCAAATTTTTCAAGGCATAAACCTTTCTTTAAGTCTTGCATTTATAGAGATTTGATCCCTCTGAGCGCTTACACCTTTCCTCAAGTTTTGCATCTATAGAGATTTGATCCCTCTGAGTACTTGATACATTTGAGGTTAAGATAATCTAGAGTAGTAAAATTTGAATTATAGTTAAGCATAATAACAAGTTACATGTATTTTTTAAAATACAAAATGTTAATTAATTTTATTAAAATAAAAAATATTTTTTTAATTATAATTTTATAACCATTTTTAATAATTAATTTTTTTTTAATATTTTATATAATTTAAATAATTTTAAAATATAAATTGCATTGAATATATTTCAAAATTTATAATTTTTATAGATAATTTAAAAATATATATTTAATGGAAAATACAAAATTGTCTCACATATTCAATCCTCATCTGTAACAACCCATATTTTGACCTTGAACGGTTAGAACTTTGATTTAATTCATCTTAGTAATTCATTGCTTATTAACTATTTGGACTTAGTTAGATTGATATAGACATTTGAGATGTGTATATATGGACCTATTTGTGTGTTGTATAATGTTATTTTATTATTATATGTTCATAACGATGATAGTTATGAGAATTGTTCAAACGTGTAAATTTAAATGTGGAATTTTGATACATGGGTACCAGTTCAAATTATGTTGTAAATGTGTAATAGATGTAAGGCATGATAAAAATAAACATACAATTCTTAATTGAATGCCAATACATATATGGATTCTTATATTAAATTGTGATGTATATGCATGGATATGAGTTAATGGTGAACTAACCTACAGGTTGATAAACTATGTGATAGTCAAATGACTGTAATTCTTAGGTAACTTGGATGTCATAGACATCAAGAAGATAGTGTATGCTATAAGTTGTACTTATTATTTAATTTGTGATTCAAAATATTGTTATGATATGTGGTAAGTGTGGTTTTAACACGATCCACAACTTGCCTAGAGTGGACATTGTTTGATGATGTGATTCTAAGAAAAGTAATTGCATAGTATGGCTTGATGTAGGGTGTTGGCCCTAGTTCTATGAGCAGGGATGGAGATATTTCTCATTGTTTATCCTCCCAAACCTAGAGTCATGGGAGGGATGTTTGAAGTCATGGTCCCCTAGACATGTGATGGTGACTACTAGTTTCCTGTCGGGAAAGATTGGTCAAGATCTATGACACTTTTCCTTACATGTACTATCTGGAGTTAGGTCAATATTGTTGATGCTCCATCTTAGTCCAGTAGAGGAAAGAATAGGATGGAAAATGGAAGTAGGTTAGGAAGGAATGATGCTTCGATGTTAGTTGAGATTACTGATTGGGGATTAGATGTGCTTTGTTGTTCTTGGAGTCACAGGCACAGAGGACCAAGAAACCAAAAGGTTTATTGGAGCTAGGAAGCTGACTAGGCTCCTAGTTGGCTGAGAGGATTATGTTGTTTCACTCCAGGCAAATGGAAAAACAATGCTTGGAAGTATCTTCCTACTACTAGAAGAACTACATTGCAAATGGTCACCTTCAACAAACTAGGGAGGAAGTATTTTACTTGGTATATTTTTTATGTTTCCATTTAAATATTTTAATCATAACATTAACTTCTTATCTATCTCATCATCTTATTTAAATTTGTACATTTGGATTAAAATTGGAATATTTAGCATTGGAAAAATTGTAAAAGAGTTATGAATATGTTGTCGGTTATTCTAGAGATAAAAGATAAAAAAAAAATCTTTACATTTAATGCATGTGTTTAGGTTAGAAAACATTATTTCATAGCATCCCAGGGAGAGATGTTACATTTGGTATCTGAGGCCGATTTCAAAACTTAGACCTAGGGCTCCCACCCACTTGCCTAAAAAATTACATCAATTCTTCCTCAATAACCCATAAATATATTTATAGCCCTTATGTAAGAGAACTCGCAACATAGAAATTAGTTAGTAAGAAATTAGATTGTAAGGAAAACAAATACACACACACACACACAGGATTTTTACAGATGATCTATGACAAAATAAAATACAAATTAAAATTTACATAACACTTGTGAGAGACTCACATATGTGTGTGTAAAATTTAGGTAACATTTTGTGAGAAACTTATAATAGGTATGTAATGAAAAGCCAAATGAAATCATAAATATAAATTAAAGAAACATATTGGTGACCAAAATTTGGTCATGTGTATTTTCCCGCTTTTGGACTAATAAAAAAAAATGATATTGGAAGATGAATATTTTTGAACTATTATATGTTCATTTCATAGCCCTCGGTATCAGCTTCGCCATGCATTTTGTGGAATCAAAATCCGAGTCTCCATGACCAATATATGCATACTTATATCTAGAAGTCCCATGGAGGTATTACAAGAAGAAATGTGAAAAATGTTCCAAGTGAAATGTTCTCTCCTTCCCTTTCCCTTCACCTCTACTCATTCTCTCATTTTATACTTAGTCAGTTTCCCATTGTATCATTACTTTCATATTCCCCTTACCATTTTCCACACTTAACTATTTTTCCTTATTCTTTTGCACCTTCGCATTCATTTCCCTCTTCCTTTATTTTCCCATTTCTTTTTATTTTCCTTTCTATTTTCATTATCCCATTTTTCCATTTATTTCCTTTTCCCTTTTTTCTTTTCCAAAATTTCACATAATTCCTTTGATTTCTCATATATTTCTTTTCATTTTTCATATTTTCCATATTTCACGTGATCCATTATATACTTTCTAGACTTAGTCTTATTTACTATGGCTTACTACGGGTTGACGATATTTCTTAAGAGTATGTTTTATCTCCGCTACCCTCACAATGCACTTTGAATTCCACCACCTTCATAATGCACACAACTCTTTTTATTGTTCTTTACTATGTAACTCCTCCAACACGTAACCACATATATATGAGTTATCATGGGTTCACGGGTTCGTGGGTTGGTGAGGGTTGGTGATATTTATTTCATATGTTATATGCAAGTTCACTCGACTGATTCTCAAGACTTAGAATATTTTACAACTTATTTTACTACTATTTATCTCTCCTCCCCACTTCATCTACACTTAGAATTTTTCACACTCATTTCTTACTTTGTACCGCAGGTCCACGGTGATTTCCTCACCTACCTCTGCATTCACTTAAACCCGCAAACCACCATATTATTTTGATAATATTTTTCCTATCCTAAGTTCTATGAGTAACATCTCCAAGTGACAGATGACACTTTATTAACCAATGAGATATATCCACATGGCAGTTAAATGGATGGTGCCACATGACAACTAATTAATGGAGACATGTGGAAACATACAATAAGTGACACATAACATGATTTTATTGGATGACATATGGTAGATTCTTATTGGAGTATTGTTGGCCTATCGAGTGATGACATGTGGAAAAATTTGGTTGGATGACTCATCATTATTGACTGGGTTGATTTGTGGTTGACTAGGCATGCAAAAATTATTATTATATTCAACAATTTTTCAAGGGTCAAATCCTCCAAGCTTCAAAATCTCCTTTCTTCTTTATTTCTTGTCAAGTGTATGTTACACTTAACATTATATACCACTAAGACTCTTTTATTCTTGTACATGTGGGATAAGAATGTTGAAGAAAAGTCAAAATTCAGCAAAGGAGGTTGAAATTAAATCAAGGGTTCACATTTACTGATCAAACTTGATTGATGGTGGTTGAGTCACGATCTTGCAAAGGCTATATATTGAGCTCCCAACCTCTGTTTGCAGAAAAATTTATACCGTTGGAAAGACATTTTGATGTAGAAGATGATGGGATAGGTATTGAGAGAAGAAAATTGCCAAAATTTTCTGGAAAATCAAAATATCAGTCAGTAACATTTTTATGCCTACCTGATAAATTTTCTCAACACCTCAACTTCACAAGGTCATATCTTGAGATCCGGGAGTTGGATTTGGACAAACATTATATAGTTGGAAACATAGATGATGGAGATCACATATAAAAAAAATTAAATGGATGAAAGGTTGTATATCTTATCCAAAAATTTAAATTACAGTCCTCCTCTTTTAAAAAGCAATTAATTAAAATTTTGAAATAAAAGTTTATTTTAAATTTTTTTATAAAAAAGGGAAAAGATGCATTTGAAATATGTTTATATTAATGATGTGAGTTCATTAATGAGAAATTAGTTAAAGGGAATGTTTCAAGAAAAAACTTGTACGGGGATTTCTAGAAGGGAGAAACCCTAACTACTCAAGTAGTTTGAAAATCTCATCTTAAAAAGAGAAGAGAGGCTTGATCAAAGGGTCAAATAATCAAAAATGTCAGAGGGGTAGGGCAGAATATCAGAGCAAGAAGAAGCCACATCCATCAATGTACAACCAAACTTCTGATCAAACGAAAAAAAAATATCCATCTTCTCCACTCTTTTTCTTTTTCTACACCATTTCTCATAGCTTTATGCTTGAATCTCTGAGTTGGGCACAAGGCTGAGTTCTTGAGGGTTCTTCTTGTATTCTTATACAAAAGTTTCTTGTATGATCATGGAGTATTTACAACCATACACATGACTATCAAAGCTTTTGTAATGAAGAACATTTTTCATGAATAAACTCCACAAAGAATTGCTTCGGGGTTCATCTTGATTGTCTCTTGTAACTTTGAGTTTTAAGTATGAGATATTTGAGGTTGACCTATCAAATTCTCTTTCGTTCTTGATTGACGTACTCTTTTAAAATTCTTTGATATGATAAAACCATTCTCTCATATTTCTTGTGAAGAAGATATAGATGCATTTATATATGATTAAGAAGATTGTGTGCGATGTTGATCACAATTTAATTATGATGTTGAAGCCCTCCTTCAATCTTTTCTTATTGTAAAAATATTTGTGTTGCACATAAAGATTGTATTCAGGTTATTGAAGAACCATTTTATTTCATAATCTCAAGTAATAAATATTTAGGGTTTGTTTCCTAGCACTCTCCTAATCCAAGATATCACCGATATATCTTTTATCTCAAGAGGAGTACCACCTCTGTAAAAGAAAAGGGGGACTAATGTCCTCATGAGGTTGTCATTTTGGTCCCGATGGATTCAAGCGTCAACATTTTTGGCGACCATACTGGAGAACCAATTTATTTTCAAGACATTTGAGGCCCTTCTTCAAATCAGATTGAAGAACTAGAAATATCCATGGCTCAAAATTTCAAAAAGAAGATTCAAGAAAATTGTTGCTTACTTTAAGCATGTCTCACCTTTTTTATAATTTCAAAAAGGAACAACAAGGACCAAATATTCCAGAGAATGAACTTCCTGGAAACTCCATTGAAAAAATTCAAAATGAAGGGTTTCATTCATGTCATAATGCTTCTTTATATTCTTCATCAATCCCATCATTGAATTTACAAGACTCAACAAAAGAGAGAAATACTCAAAGAAGGAGGCTATTTCATTAAATCCCTTTAAATCTACCAGAAATAGACTTTCAAATACCCAAAATTCCTATTGAATTTTTTTCTACATTCTTTGGGGCTGCTTCAGAAGATGTAGAGCAGCACTTGATTAATTTTAAAGGTACATGTTATGATTTCAACCTCTCTGGAGACAATGTTACATGTAGATTATTATTGCAAACTCTATGAGGGGATGCTCTTAAATGATATAGTTCATTAATGCCTAACTACATTACCAGTTGGGATGTGTTAGAAGATTCATTTGCATAAAAGTTCATCCCAAAAGTGCATTTATATATTTTTGTTGATGTTTTAAATGTTGTTTCCCACCCATCCTCTCCCATATGGAAGCAATATAACGAAGTGACCAATTTTGAAGAAGAATCTAATCAAATATTGAATGAAATTTCTAAGTCAAGTCATGTTTCTAAAGATGAAGATGAAAATTTCAAATTACAAGAAGAAAATTTCAGCCTCCTATATACTTCATATGAAAATATTTCAAGCAACAAATTTGAAAATGAAATTGAGGAGCCTTCACCAAATACACAAGAAGATTTCAGCCTTGTAAAAGATGATGAAACATCACAAGAGAACTTGCAACAAGAATAATTGATGGAATAAATGAATCTTGAGAAGAATAATGAGTAAGATCACCTTTACAAGAAAGAAAAGTATTTTCAAGATATTTCTGATGAATCAATAACCCTGCAAGTGGTTGTAAATAAGGAAAAGGATGAATGTATTCTTATGTTGAAAACTCCTCAGCCAATCAAATACAATATTAAAAGTAGGCATCCAATAACAAATTATATTGAATATTGGTTCAAAAGCATTGTCAGTCCACCAATGCAAACAAGTCTTCTGTACACATTGCTCGATCCCACTATGGTACATTTTGGGCATACTCCCGATTTTGGGCATGTGTGTGTTCTTAGGAACGTGCACGCGTTCCTATACATATAGGTTCATATATGGTCGAACCTCCACATAGATTTCCATGTAGGTTTAGTGGAAAAACCACGTGCATGATCTTAAGAGCGCGCATTCAGTCTTACTTATAAAAATATATTAAGGGCCCGAACGCGATTTGTGCCCAAATCTCGCTTGCGCTTCTCTCATTGGGAAAAGATAGTGGATATAGAGAAGAGGAAGAAAGGGATAAGGGGGATACCATGTCCAGGTATGTTACATTTTTCTTAATTTTAATCCTATTTAGTCATTCCAATTTAGGAATTTTCTCCAAATAATCTAAATTTAAAAATATATATAATTTTGTATTTTAAATAAAAAAGAAACCTAATTTACATGCCATGGATTTTAAATTGCAATATATATAATACAATGGAACCACAAGACAATTTAAACCCCTCACAAGAAAACCAAGAAGATCAAAACCCCAACCGACCACCACCACACAATGTAAACACTAAAATTGATGAGGGTTTGGTTATATTATAAACCCTTGAGGAACAATTAAGGGAGACTAGAAAGCCTAACAAAGTCTCATTGGCCACTTATTTGGACATCATTGTGTAGTCCATTGCAAGTTCCCAAGGGAAATTGACCTCTATTTCTGTGTTAAGTAACTGAATAATCCAAACCATTCACCAAAACATTGAACACAAGAATGTAGACAAAACCCTTGAGGTAGGGTAACACCATATATTAATTTGTAAAGAAGGATAACTCTCCTCAAGCAATTCTTGATACATTCACAATATTCTTCACTTTGTTTCATTAAATTGTTTACACTTATTTATATCGCTCTCTTTATCTCCTAGGAACCTTCTAGAGAGCCTTCTCACATTTATTACATCTAACTACCATAGTGGGCCTTTATTAATATAGTGGACCTAGTCCACCTTACATTGAATGACCACATTCTCATATATTAAATGACTTCCACTAATAATACACAACCACATTCCCATTGGGTACCTCCCTAGGTACCCCATATTACCTCCCTAGGTATACCACATTCCATCCCCCTTCACATGTTTCATCCTTGAAACACGAAAAGAAACCATACAATATGACTGACTAATAAATGTAGTCAATTGGTACCAAGTAAGACCATCCATCCCAATGGAAGTCGAACATGATGCCCATCTATTGCCTTGCCACCTTGATCTTGCTCTGCATCATGTCGGGGTTGCCATGGGATTTTTTTTGTAGCCTGATCTCTTCCTATAGTGTTGGTAGTCCTCCATGCACCTCTTGATTGGTTTCCTATCTGGTGCCCTGCTGGTGCATAAATGTGTTGATGCACACACCCTTGCCTTGATGAATGTTGTTTCTCTATATGATGTGGATGGTTATATACAACAACTGTAGGAATATGTTCTTTTTTCTTCAAATATGAAAAAAATTGTTCCTTTGAGTCAATGACCTCCTTAGATTCTTGATTACATCCTCCCTCTAGTTTTTCTTCATCTCCTTCTATAGAATCTACCTCTGATTCAACTTTGGACTTGGAAATAACTTCTTTGTTAGCCTCCATGGGCCCATATTTCTTACTAAGAGACACATCCTACAATGTGATTTTCTTTTTCTTGTACCACAACTTCAAAAAATTCGTTTTCACATTAATATTAATGGTACCCATTGATTCTATCCAAGGATATCCCAAAACAATATCCAAATCATCCATATATGTAGCATGAAAATATGAATGCAACATATATTTATCCATAGTAATCTTCAAATCTTTAAAAATTTGAACATGTTTATCAACAACCTATGTGTTATGAATATTCTTTGCAGGAACTTGTAATCTATTAACCAACTGAACATTGATAAAATTTTGTTGGCAACTAGGGTTAACAGAAACAATGAATTTTTCTTTATGAATGCAACCATGAACCTGTAATATAGTTTTTTCACTTGAAAATAAACCCTTGGTGCTTTCTTTATCTTGTTTTCAAACATGAGACCACCTATCTAAGAGAAAATTTTCCAATTCTTCATCTGGAAGTCTCATCAACTAGAAAGAGTCCAATGATGCCTTCCATGTTGTAGCATCCTCTATGAAATGAAGAAATAACGAAATTTCCATCATTCTTTCCATTATGACTTGTGGGACTTTAGTAATTATTCAATACTAGGACCATTATTATTCCCAATAAAATGCATCTTTCTTGGAATAAATTTGCAACAAAAACTAGGGTTTAAAAATAAATTACTGCAGAAAATCAGAGCTTTTTTCGGGAAAAAAAAAACCCTGAAAAACTGTTGAATTTAAAATGCTCATAACTTTACTTCCCGGACTTCCTTTCGGCTAATGTTTTTTTTAAATTGGGTATTTTTCCAATAGGATTTCAAATATCTATTTTTTTTGGCCAAATTCTACATATAAAGTTTTAGATATGAACCTAAAGTGCACCGCCCTCTTTTTTTTTTCCTAGAAAAAATATGCAAAAAAGAGCAAAAAAATATCCCCTTCTTTGGCCAAGGAAAGTGCCTTGATACCAATTGTTAAGTACCTGAATAGATCTGACTATATACTTCAGAAATAACCAAGAATCTCAACAAGAATAATCCAAGACATTCACCAAAACACTGAACACAAGAATGTAGACAAAACCCTTGAGGTTGGGTAACACCATATATTAATCCTTAAGGAAGGATAACACTCCTCAAGCAATGCTTAATACATTCACAATATTCTTCACTATGTTTCATTACATTGCTTACACTTCTTTATAAATCTCTCTTTATCTCCTAGAAACCTTCTAGAGAACCTTCTCACATTTATTACATCTAACTACCATAGTGGGTCTTTATTAATATAGAGGGCCTATTCTATCTTACATTGAATGACCACATTCTCATATATTAAATGACTTCCACTAATAATACATAACCACATTCCCATTGGGTACCTGCCTAGGTACCCCATATTAGGTATACTACATTCTGATTATAGGGCACAAATGTATGAGTGCTATAGCACTAGTTTGGACAGAAACCAAGTCAAAGAACTAGGAATTTCAAAACAACAAATATTGTCTATTTTTAAGGATCCTAGAAATGGACAAGAACTACCATTGAATATGAAATACATCTCCATTGACTGGTGCATCCATCCCCAGATTAGTCAAAACTAGATGGATAGGTGGTACATGCTTTTTCATAAACCTCCCTGCAATAACAGGGATATTCCCTTATATTTTCTGAGAAAATTATGGGTTGAGTTTATTATGAATAAGCATGTAAACTACTTTGACATTGGTGACTTCCATGGGGTGGGTCTAGGGTTTGAAAAATATCGAGAGCATGCCAGGAACAACCCCGAGTTAGGTCCATGTACCCCCAAACAAAGGCCTAACCCCCCTACCCAACATCCTTTTGTTCCAGAGAAATTGCAACAAGTACAACTAGCCATCTCCTCTTTGAATCATAGCTTAGTGCAACACAGTAGTTGTGTTGCACTATATCGACAGGAGGTTCCTACCAGTGACATTGATAGAAGAGTTGGAGCATCATCATGCATATGAGAGTACAGTGAGGAGAGGGAACATGGAAATACAAACCATCCATGTGAACCTCACATATGCTCGAGTTGCGGGAAAACATTATATGGGCCTATAGAGCCCAGTGGACAACATAGCTTCATGGAGGAGGTTAGTATCTTAACCCTCTCTATGTTAGTCATCATAATATATTTATTTTGTATTTTGTGTATTTATATAAATATTTGATTGTATGTTGTTTTGTAGTTTTTGCATCCTAGCAGCAGAACCTCTATGCCTATGGATGAATCAATGCATAGCCCCACCACTGATGTAGTAGTAGAGGCAACATGTTCATTGGGTGCACCGTACACACAGGTATGTATCACATTTGATAGATTCAACGTAGTCATTTATTTATTTTATGACATTCTCAATTTTTTTGATATGTTCTCTTGCTTCTACAAGATTTGGCACTAGGCGATGTCGGGGAGTGTCCATATAGGATGGACAAGTCACCAATGTCACAAGTATCATGTGTAAAGTTAAATATTGTATAATTCTCAAATCGTTTTTGTTTATTTTTTTGAATTTTACTATTTGGTACTAATAGTTCAATTTTATTCATATTTATGTATAGGTTGTCGATATATTTGTTAGGTATAGTAGTATTGCACCCCTTAGGAAACCAAACGTTACTTATGTTTTTCCTTTCTCCAGGAATATGCTGTTGGAATCACTTGTACATCCTGTGAGGGTCCATCACAACCTACATGTCTACCACCCACCCCCACCACCACTTTCGGCCCCATCGACATAGAATTCCATAATAGAGGTTGTCTCAGAGTAGGTTGTACAACCTAGTGCTCCATCTTTCAGTGAATCTCCATGGATTCCTGAGATATTCACGGTGAGATAATGCATTCATGATAATTTTTGTGTTTCATGATTTTTTTTTACGCATATTTGTTTAATTTTCTTGACTTCATCTTTGTAACTGATGCAAGGTGGAATTGCAGAGAGATTGGGGTCATGGAGGAGGGTAACACCTTCACGATTGACATTTTCATATGCGGTGAGTTGTCTTAGGTTAAATTACAAAGTATCAATTTGTATGCCTATTAATTCATTGATGAAAACAACTTATAACATTGTTTATTATTTGTGCAGTCTTGAGAGTGAAGAAGCATGCCCAGGCCTAGAACCTCTCGAGGTGCATCCTCAAGCAAGAGAAGAAAGATAGATTTACAAGATGCTTATGAGGGTGGAGAGGGTGGAAATGGTCAATGATTGACCAACCACTGCCATTTTGTAGCTAGGTCGCAATATAGATGTTTTTTATGTTAGGGAACTTGTAGTCACTTTGTATACTAGGCACAAGTTGCCATTTTGTAAAAAATGTACAATTTAGACGATGTTGAGTATATATATACATTTCATGGCACATTTTTTATGATTCTCATTGTTTCTACATTTGATGTTGATGAATATATGAATTTCAAAGTTTTTGAATTCTAAAGTGTATGAATTTTATGTGTATTAATCCCTTGATTTGTTTCTAAAGTGATTATAAATAGTTGCATTATGCATTAAGGAATAGCTTATGGTGTAAAAAAATTCTAAGTGCTAAATCCATAAGCAATTAACAGTTCTCAAGTAGCATTGCTTGTTAATCAACCATGTATCTCTACACCATTGATAGATCATTCCTTCTAAATTATTTTCATGAATGTTGTGGATATCCATATTCTAACTCACATCCAACAATATGGACTACCTCTTGAATTATCTCCATCTAAATCCAATGACAATCCACACTCAAATAGAGGTCACTTGAAAATATTGTGATCTTAAAAAAGGCATATTACAATAATTTATTATAAAAATAAATTTTCTCATTTATCTTATACATAATTGTAAATCACTTAATAATTTCAGCTCGATGTTATTTTCTAGGGAAAACACATTATTCCCCTCTTTCTATGCATGAAATATATAAAATAATTTGATTTATGTGTAACCCTTCATAAATTCCAAAAAGACTAGTCAAGGATTAATTAATGCACATTTTTGTTTAGATTGTGTAGTGGGTATATGTAAATTTTGTTAAACCCATAAATTATTAATAACATTTATTCAGTCTTCCATGATGTCCACTAAAAGTATTGATTTTGATCAATAGAACGAGAGAGTTCACATGGAAACTAGATCTTAGAATGGGTATCATTTTCCACCTACAAATAAAGGTTTTGAGGTTACATTTCATGACACACTATAGAAAGTAATGTTATGCTACCGAAATTCCTCCAAGGAGACTTGAAAAAATTATTCTTTTCCCTTCACCATCTATGAGAGTTTATTGCACATTCCTACCCAATTTTTGAGCTAGAGCACACAAGGAGACAAAGGACCCTCCCAAATCCAATCCAGAAACCTATTGATGCCATGTTGTTTCCATGCCATGCCATTGGCATTCCTTTCCAAGTCATTCTGTGCCATGCCATTGGAATTTCCACGCCATTATCAAACATGTCCATTCCATGTAATTTACATGCCTTCCCAAGCCATGCCATGCCATGCCATACCCATGCCTTTCCATATCAAAGAATTGCCATGCCAATGCTATGCCTTTCCAAGACATGCCATGTCATTGCCATGACTTTCCAATCCATGCCATGCCATGCCATTATCATGTAGCTTCCCATTTTAACCTATATAACAATAAATATAACTTTCAATGTCATGAAATAACATCGTTAACACAAGTAGTCATTAATCAAGTAATTGTTAACACAAGTAATCATACGATAACTAAGTTACAACAAGATAAATATAACAACCCTTAACACAAGTAATCATTAAATGAAAGGGGGCTGAAAATGAAAGAATAAACCAGGCTTTAGATAACAAATGCTTGCTAAAATGCACGATGACACATAACAACCGTAGAATATTCAAGACATCAAGCAATGGTATGGTATGGTATGCATTGGAAATGGTATGCTATGGTATGGTATTCATTGGCAATGGCAATGGCATAAATTTCCTTGTCATTTTCTTGTATGATATGCATTGGCAATGGTATTGTATGGTATGGTATGGTATGCATTGGCTACGGTATTGTATGGTATGGTATGGTATACATTTCCAATGGTATGCATTGGCAATGTCAATGGTATGCATTGGAAATGGAAATGGTATGCATTGTCTTTCCATTGTATGGTATGCATTGGCAATGGTATGGTATGCATTGACATTGGAAATGGAAATGGAAATGGTATGGTATGCATTGGCAATGGTATGGTATGCATTGGCAATGGTATGCTATGGAAATGGTATGGTATGGTATGGAATGGTATGAATTGGAAATGGAAATGGTATGCATTTCCCTGCCATTGCCTTGTATGGTATGCATTGGTAATGGTATGGTATGGTATGCATTGGTAATGGTATGGTATGGTATGCATTGGAAATGGTAGTGGTACGCATTGTCAATGGAAATGATATGCACTGTCTTGCCATTGTATGGTATTCATTGGCAATGGTATGGTATGCATTGGCAATACAAATCGTATGGTATGCATTGGAAATGGTATGCGATGGAAATGGTATGGTATGGTATGGTATGGCATGCATTGGAAATTGAAATGGAAATGATATGCATTTCCTTGTATGGTATGCATTGGAAATGGTATAGTATGCACTGGAAATTGTATGCATTGGAAATATAAATGGTATGCATTGGTAATGACAATGGTATGCATTTCCTTGCCATTGTATGTTATGCATTGGAAATGGTATGGTATGATATGGTATGGTATGCATTGGAAATGTTATGGTATACATTGGAAATGGTATGTTATGGTATGGTATGCATTGGCAATGGCAATGGAAATGGTATGCATTGGAAATGGAAATGGTATGCATTTCCTTGTCGTTTCCTTGTATGGTATGCATTGAAAATGGCATGGTATGGTATGGTATGTTATGCATTTCCAATGATATACATTGAAAATGGTATGCATTGTCTTGCCATTATATGGTATGCATTGGAAATGGTATGGTATGGTACTACATGCATTGGCATTGGCAATGACAATGGAAATGGTATGGTATGCATTGGCAATGGCAATGTTCTTATATGCATTGGCAATGGTATGCTATGGTATGGTATGGTATTAATTGGCATTGGCAATGACAATGACAATAGTATGGTATGCATTGGCAATGGTATAGTATGCATTGGCAATGGTATGATATGGTATAGTAAGGTATGGTATGTATTGGCATTGGAAATGGTATGGTATGCATTCACAATGGTATGGTATACATTGGAAATGGTATGTATTGTAAATGGTATGGTATGGTATGCATTGGTAATGGTATGGTATGCATTGGAAATGGTATGGTATGGTATGGTATGCATTGGTATTGGCAATGGAAATGGAAATGGTATGGCATGCATTGGCAATGGTATGGTATGGTATGCATTGGTATGGTACGCATTGCATGGCAATGGTATGCATTGGAATTGGAAATCACAATGGAAATGGTATGGTATGGTATAGTATGGTATGCATTGCCATTGTCAATGCCAATGCATACCACACCATACCATTTCCATTGCCATTGCCAATGCCAATGCATACCATACCATACCATTTCCAATGCATACCATACAAGGAAATGGAAAGGCAATGCATACCATTGCAATTTCCATTGTCAATGCATACCATACCATACCATTGCCAATGCATACCATACAATACATACAATGGTATGCATTGACTTGCTATTGTATGGTATGCATTGGCAATGGCATGGTATTGTATGGTATGGTATGCATTGGCAATGCTATGATATGGTATGTATTGGAAATATAAATGGTATGCATTGGCAATGGAAATTGTATGCATTGGCAATGATATGTATTGGAAATGGAAATGGTATGCATTGGCATTGGCAATGGCAATGGAAATAGTATGGTATCGTATGGTATGATATGCATTTCCATTTCCATTTCCAATGGAAATGCATACCATACCTTGCCATTTACATTGCCATTGCCAATGCCAATGCATACTATACCAATGCATACCATACAATGCCTACAATGGTATGCATTGGAAATGGTATGGTATGGTATGCATTGGAAATGGTGTAAATTGCATGGAAATGGTATGCATTGGTATGTTATGCATTGCATTGACATGACAATGGCAATGGAAATGGTATGGTATGTATTGGTATGGTATGCATTGTCATTGACAATGGAAATAGAAATGGTATGGTATGCATTGGCAATAGAAATGATATGCATTGGCAATGACAATGATATGCATTGGTATGGTATGCATTGGCATTGGAAATGGCAATGGAAATGGTATGGTATGGTATGTTATGGTATGCATTGGCATTGGCAATGACATGATATGCATTGGTATGGTATGCATTGGCATTGGAAATGGCAATGGAAATGGTATGGTATGGTATGGTATGAATTGACATTGGACATGGTATGCATTGTCATTGCCAATGCCAATGCATACCATACCATACCATACCATACCATTTCCATTTCCATTGTCAACGCCAATGCATGCCATACCATACCATACCATACCATTGCCAATGCATAACATACAAGGTAATGGAAAGGAAATGCATACCATTGCAATTGCCATTGCCAATGCATACCATACCATACCATACCATTTCCAATGCATACCATACAATGGTATGCATTGCCTTGCCATTGTATGGTATGCATTGGAAATGGTATGGTATGGTATGCATTGGCAATAGCAATGGTATGCATTGACAATGACAATGGTACTAGGCATTGGAAATGGTATGGTATGCATTGGCAATGACAATGGTAGGCATTGGAAATGGTATGTATTGGCAATGAAAATGGTATGCATTGCATTGGTATGGTATGCATTGCCAATGCATACCATACAAGGCAATGGAAAGGCAATATTATGGTATGCATTGGAATTGGCATGGTAATGGAAATGGAAATGGTATGGTATGCACTGGCATTGGAAGTGACAATAGAAATGGTATGTTATTCATTGGCAATGGCAATGGTATGCATTGGAAATTGTATGTATTGGCAATGGAAATGGTATGTATTGCATTGGTATGGTATGCATTGCATGTATTACATTGGTATGGTATGGATTGCATTGGTATCGTATGCATTGCCAATGCATACCATACAAGGAAATGACAAGGAAATGCATACCATACCAATGCATACCATTTCCATTGCCATTGTCAATGCATAGCATACCATACCATACCATTGCATTTCATACCATAGCATACCATTGGCAATGGTATGGTAATGCATACCATACAAGGAAATGGAAAGGAAATGCATACCATTTCCATTTCCATTGCCAAACCATACCATTCCATACCATTGTCAATGAATACCAGACAATGCATACAATGGTATGCATTGGAAATGGTATGGTATGGTATGGCATGGTATGCATTGGCATTGGCAATGACAATGGAAATGGCATGGTATGTGCTGGAAATGGTATGCTATGATATGATATGCATTGTCAATGGAAATTGCAATGGTATGCATTGGAAATGGAAATGGTATAGTATGGTATGCATTGCCAATGGTATGCATTGGCAATGGCAATAGAAATGGTATGCATAGGGCAATGGTAATGACATTGGTATGGTATGGTATGAATTTGCAATGGAAATGGTATGAATTGGCAATGACAATGGCATTGGTATGGTATGGTACGCATTGTCAATGGTATTCATTGGCAATGGCAATGATATGCATTGACATTTCCATTGGTATGGTATGGTATGGTATGCATTGGCATTGGCATTGGTATGGTATGCATTGGAAATGACAATGGTATGCACTTCCTTGACATTGTATGGTATGCATTTCCTTTCCATTGTATGGTATGCATTTGCAATGGTATGGTATGGTACCACATGCATTTGCATTGGAAATGAAAATGGAAATGGTATGCTATGGTATTGTATGTCTTTCCTTGGTATGGTATGGTATGGTATGCCCTGCCTTGGTATAGTATGGTATGGTATGGTAAGCCTTTCCATTCCATGACTTTCCATGCCTTGCCTTGCCTTCACTTTCCATGTCTTGTCTTTCCATACCATTCCTTTCTATCCCATGCCTTTCCATGTCATGCCATGCCATGCCATTCCATTCCTTGCCTTGCATTCACTTGGCATGCCTTACCTTTTCCATGCCATGTATTTCCATACCCTGTGATTATTTTCCATGCCATGCCTTTCCTTTCCTTCACTTGCCATATCTTGTCTTTCCATACCATGCATTTACATACCATACATTGCCATCCCATGCCTTTCCATGTCATGCCATTCCATGCCTTGCCTTGCATTCACTTGGCATGCCTTACCATTTCCATGCAATGCCTTTCCATACCATGTGATTTTTTCCATGCCATTACTTGCCTTTCCTTCACTTGCCATGTCTTGGCTTTCCATACCATGCCTTTCCATCCCATGCCTTGCCATGTAATTCCATGCCTTGCCTTGCATTCACTTGGCATGACTTTCCTTTTCCATGCTATGCATTTCCATACCATGTCATTCTTTTCCATGCCTTTCCTTGATTTCACTTTCCATGTATTGTCTTTTCATACCACGTATTTCCATGCCACAACTTCACTTGCCATGCATTACCTTCACTTACCATTCCTTTCCTTACATTAACTTTCCATGCCATCAAAGGATTCATTAAGCATGTAATTCTACAACTTGTTATCCCATATTTATTATATAAAAATACTTTCATGAGAATTCCAATGTTTTGGTCAATGAGGCATAGTGCAATTTCTGAAGAGGAAGTCGATATTCAAGAACATTGTGCCAGGAATTTGTGGGTAATGTATTCATGTGGGCCTTGACCAAATAGACTTGTGGAAGATTATGGAACTTTGTTATGCCACTCGGTTTGTATTTTATGCCCCCAGACCAAATTGGCCACATGCCCCTAAATGGCTTGAAGAGGCGAGTTGCAACTCACAATAAAACTCAAACCGGGACTCGGATGGGTGAAGCGTCAGTTGCATTGGATCCAGAGCACTGAGTTTCAACTGGGGG
>JASDQU010736591.1:193799-214959 GCA_032191745.1 Picea mariana
ACACATACATATTAGCATATATATTATATATGTTATTATTGTTTGATGATGATGATTAACGTTCACTAAGATCGAATTGGTCTATGAGACCTTAAGACGGTAAGTGATTACTTGTGATTCTTTAGAATTTTGTTTATGTGCTCGAAAAACATTAAGAGAAGCTTTCCAAGATCACCATACTTTTGTTGAGTTAGGAAGGTTGGTACTATGATAAATATTTTGAAAATGAGATCTAATATGGGTATAGGCTGGACAATCTAAAAGAAAGTGTTTTTCATCTTCAACATTCTTAGTGTCACAAAGGTGACACACTCTTTCATCCCATGGCGTTTTAGGAATTGACCAACACCCAATTTCACTATGGAGCTCCTGAGAATTTGTTCTTATCTTAACAATGCTTATTTTTTTCTTTACACTTGGCAAAACAGATAGATAATTTTGATCTTTTAGATTAGGGTTGATTACATCTTTATAATACCTTAATTTTCTTTTTTGTTCTAACTCTTTATCACACCACATTTTCTCCTTAAATTTTGATAGATATATGTTATTATTGTATGTAAGCATGGTTTACTTATAAAAACAATGCATTTTCATATAATATAGTATGCATTTTACATCTTACAATAGATTTCGAGTTCCTCTACCTCCTTCTTGAAGAGCTTGATTTGGCCTATAATTTATAAATCCATATTATGAGAGGTTTCCAATTATAATACTTATAAATAAGTTTGTAAAAGTTTAAAAAGTTATATAAAAAATATATATAGTTATTATTAGAAGAAAGTTAATGAATAAGTTACATGGTGCAATAGCAATAGTAGTTAATAGAATGCATAAATGAAGAAGTATGGTAACAGTGATTGTAAATAATAAAATAATAATAATAATAAATGATTGATTGAAAAAATAAATTGGAAGATAATAAATACATAAATAGTAATAATGATGAAAATAAAGGATATAAAGTTGAGATGTATGAAGACCAATGGTGAGGAAAGAAGGCTTTAAAGACAAGTAATGATATAGTGTGGAATGGACCCTAGTAGGAGACTTACTCTTGATTGGAAATGCTCACTAAAACATGGTAGACATAGTACTTGTTACATGTAAGCACATTTGTAATAGTAATTTTTCGATAGAAAACGTGATTTTCCTTGACTATGATGAAAATAATCCTATATTAAACATTTAATTTGGTTGAAATTTAAATTTCTATGACCTAAGAAGAAAGTAAGATTGAGGACAATGAGAAAACTATGAAATGATGACATCACATGAAAAACATTTAGCAGTATATTAATCAATGTTCCAAAGCATGGGAAACTTTGTTTTGATGGTGTATGTATTGTATCACTCAAGTTAGAGCGATAAGCAAGTCAGTTATAATTGCTTATAATTATCAAGATATTCCAGGTGAAATTGTATGCTTGGCTTAATGAAATTTGTATCAAACCCAATTTAACATTCACTTAACTAAATAAACATTAATGAAATAAAATTTCAATTGAATGTCAAACTAGCAGACATTGCTTCAAATATGGAACTTAGGAAGAATAAATCTATAAGAGAAGTGTGTCTTCTCATTAATTAAATTACAAGTGGTAATAAAATAGAGTCAAGACAAAGTAAGATGCATGTTGAATAGGGGTAGTCTCAATTAATGTATTAAAATGCTCAACATCTTTTAATCAAGTGAAGGTCCAGTGGGACGAGTATAGCATATGATTTTCTATCAGGGAAGATGCATAGGAACGCTATAACACAGGGTCTACTATCAAAGAAGACACATATACATTGTGTCATGAATTTTTCTTCATATTGAGAACGACCATAACTTCAGGATGAAGTTTCTTGAAGGGTGGGTGTATGTAACGCCCCATATTTTGATCTTGGACACTTAGAACTTTGATTTTATTCATCTTAGTAATTCATTGCTTATTAACTATTTGGACTTAGTTAGACTAATATAGCCATCTGATATTTGTATATATGGACCTATTTATGTGTTTTATAATGTTATTTTATTATTATAAGTTCATATGAATGATAGTTATGAGAATTTTTCAAACATGTATATTTAAATGTGGAATTTTGGTACATGGGTACTAGTTCAAGTTATGTTGTAAATGTATAAAAGATGCAAGGCATTATAAAAATAAACATAAATTTCTTAATTGAACGTCAATACATATACATATTCTTATATTAAATTGAAATGTATATGCATGGATATGAGTTATTGGTGAACTAACCTACAGATTGATAAACTATGTGATAGCCAAACAATGATAGTGCTTAGGTAATTTGGATGTTGTAGACATCAAGAAGATAGTGTATGCTATAAGTTGTACTTATTATTTAGTTTATGATTGAAAATATTTCTATGATCCGTGGTAAGTGTGGTTTTGACACGATGCACAACTTGCTCAGAGTGGACATTGTTACATGATGTGACTCTAAGAACAATAATTGTATAGTATGGCTTGATATAGGGTGTTGACGCTAGTTCTATGAGGAGGGGTGGAGGTATTTCCCACCATTTATCCTCTGAAACCTAAAGTCATGGGAGGGATGTCTGAAGTCATTCTCCCCTAGACATGTGATGGAGACTGCTAGTTTCCTATCGGGGAAGCTTGGTCGAGATGTATGACAATTTCCTTTATGGGTTCTATCTAGAGTTAAGTCAATATAGTTGACTCTCCAGCTTAGTCCAACCGAGGAAAGAATAGGATGGAAGATGGAAGCAGGTTAGGAAGAAAGGATGTTTCGATGTTAGTTGAGATTATTGATTGGGGATTAGATGTGCTTTGTTGTTCTTGGAGTCACGGGCATGGAGGGTCAAGAAACTAAAAAGTTTCTTGGAGCTAGGAAGCTGGCTAGGAAGCTAGGGATTATTAATTGTGGATTAAGAACTCTCTCAAACAATCCAACAAAACACTTTATTAAAGGATTAATGTCCTAGATGCTAGCTAGAACAAGAAGGTCCTTGTATTTGGGGATTCTTTGATTATAATTAGGTTCATGATATGTATAAGGACCTCTTCTATTAAATATTTGAATCTTCTCATCATGAGGATCCATAATGAGGCTAGACAAATTAAGTATGTGAATCACTACCATGTAGGGAAACAATAGACAAGTGGATTTCCATGTAAATGCAACCTCTTCTCTCAGTTGTAATGGTAAATGGTGAGTTATCAATGTACCCTAATCCCCTAAGGTTTTATTAACATTTATGAGAGTTATGTGCATGTTGACCATGTATACGAGAGTGGATCAAACCATTGATACCCCATGCAATTGAAATACAAGAGGTTTTGCTCCTATGGTACCTTCCCACACATTTAGCTTCAAGGAGCACCATCAATATCAAGTAAGGGAATATTATAATCAAAGAAAATATGGGATGATGCATGAATTCAATGTTCTTGGAAAAGAAAATCACCTTCCAATTTCTACAAGTTGTGTTTCAAATGAAAATTTTTGAATTGGCTTTCATCACACTAGGTACACCTTTCGTTCGTAACACCATATTTTATTTTTTTAATAGATGAATATTTTTGGAGATTTGGTGTTGTTCTAATCATGAACACCTTCTCTTCCCCTTCAAGATTTGAAATGTCATCAAAGATTTGGTTCAATCTTGGGAGACCCAAAAGAAGATGAAACAATTCGTTAAAATGACATGGACATAGATGTTCAAGAACCTCATCCATCCCAACTTAGTCACACTGAAGGGTGAGTGAAAGAATTCAGTGGCCAAAAAAGTGGCAAGGACATGATTAATAACATGCACTCGCAAGAACATGTGTGTGTTCTTAGAAACATGCATGCGTTCCTATACATATAGGTTCATATATGGTCAAACCTCCACATAGATTTCCTTGTAGGTTTAGTGGAAAAACCATGTGCATGATCTTAAGAGTGCACATGCGGTCTTATTGATAAAAATATATTAAGGGCCCAAACGCGATTTGTGCCCAAATCTCGCTCGCGCTTCTCTCATTGGGAAAAGATAGTGGATATAGAGAAGAGGAAGAAAGGGATGAGGGGGATACCATGTCTAGGTATGTTACATTTTTCTTAATTTTAATCCTGTTTAGTCATTCCAATTTAGTAATTTTCTCTCAATAATCTAAATTTAAATATATATATATATATATATATATAATTTTGTATTTTAAATAAAAAAAGAAACCTAATTTACATGCCATGGATTTTAAATTGCAATATATATAATACAATGGAACCACGGGACAATTTAAACCCCTCACAAGAAAACCAAGAAGATCAAAACCCCAACCGACCACCACCACACAATGTAAACACTGAAATTGATGAGGGTTTGGTTATATTACAAACCCTTGAGGAACAATTAAGGGAGACTAGAAAGCCTAGCAAAGTCTCCTTGGCCACTTATTTGGACATCATTATGTAGTCCATTGCAAGTTCCCAAGGGAAATTGACCTCTATTTCTGTGTTAAGTACCTGAATAATCCAAACCATTCACCAAAACATTGAACACAAGAATGTAGACAAAACCCTTGAAGTAGGGTAACACCATATATTAATTTGTAAGGAAGGATAACTCTCCTCAAGAAATGCTTGATACATTCACAATATTATTCACTTTGTTTCATTCCATTGTTTACACTTATTTATATAGCTCTCTCTACCTCCTAGGAACCTTCTAGAGAGCCTTCTCACATTTATTACATCTAAATACCATAGTGGGCCTTTATTAATATAGTGGACCTAGTCCACCTTACATTGAATGAAGACATTCTCATATATTAAATGACTTCCACTAATAATACATAACCACATTCCCATTGGGTGCCTCCATAGGTACCTCATATTACCTCCCTAGGTATACCACTTTCCATCCCCCTTCACATGTTTCGTCCTCGAAACACAACAAGAAACCATACAATATGACTGACTAAGAAATGTAGTCAATTGGTACCAAGTAAGACCATCCATCCCAATGGAAGTCGAACATGATGCCCATCTATTTCCTTGCCACCCTGATCTTTCTCTACATCATGTTAGGGTTTCCATGGGATTGTTTTTGTAGCTTGATCTCTTCCTGTAGTGTTGTTAGTCCTCCATGCACCTCTTGATCGGTTTCCTGTATGGTGCCTTGCTAGTGCATAAATGTGTTGATGCACACACCCTTGCCTTGATGAATGTTGTTTCTCTATATGATGTGGATGGTTATATACAACAACTATAGGAATGTGTTCTTTATTCTTCAAATCTGAAAAAATTTGTTCCTTTGAGTCAATGACCTCCTTAGCTTCTTGATTACATCCTCCCTCTAGTTTTGATTCATCTCCTTCTGTAGACTCTACCTATGATTCAACTTTGGACTCAGAAATAACTTCTTTGCTAGCCTCCACGGGCCCATATTTCTTACTAAGAGACACATCCTACAATGTGATTTTCTTTTTCTTGTACCAAAACTTCAAAAAATTCTTTTGCACATTAATATTAATGGTACCCATTGATTCTATCCAAGGATATCCCAAAAAAATATCCAAATCATCCATATATGTAGTATGAAAATATGAATGCAACACATATTTATCCATAGTAATCTTCAAATCTTTAAAAATTTGAACATGTTTATCAACAACCTGTGTGTTATGAATATTCTTTGTAGGAACTTGTAATCTATTAACCAATTGAACATTGATAAAATTTTGTTGGCAACTAGGGCTAACAGAAACAATGAAGTTTTCTTTATGAATACAACAATGAACCTGTAATATAGTTTTTTCACTTGAAAATAAACCCTTGGTGCTCTCTTTATCTTGTTTTCAAACATGAGACCACCTATCTAAGAGAAATTTTTCCAATTCTTCATCTGGAAGTCTCATCAGCTGGAAAGAGTCCAACGATGCCTTCCATGTTGCAGCATCCTCTATGAAATGAAGAAATAACGAAAATTTCCATTGTTCTTTCCATTATGACTTGTGGGACTTTAGAAATTATTCAATACTAGGACCATTATTATTCCCAGTAAAATGTGTCTTTCTTGGAATAAATTTGCAACAAAAACTAGGGTTTAAAAATAAATTACTGCAGTCCCCGAGGTGTAGGACAGTCGGTGATGGAGTGTGTTGTTAAGCCACTCCGTGTTAAAAATTCACCGGTTCGAAACCTGCGGGGACAAAAAATCCAACCCTGTTAAGGGTTGGTGTGGCTCAGGCCGGGTGCGATCCCCAAGTGATTTTGACAACTTAGATGCCCCTGAGTCGTGGTTTCTCAAGACAAAGGTTAATCTCGATGCCAAGAATGTCCGGACCAATTAACAAAAAAAAAAAAAAAATTACTGCAGAAAATCGCGGCTTTTTTCAGAAGAAAAATAACCCTGAAAAACTATTGAATTTAAAATTCTCATAAATTTACTTCCCGAACTCCATTTCGGCTAATGTTTTTTTTTTAAATTGGGTATTTTTCCAATAGGATTTCAAATATCTAATTTTTTTGGCCAAATTCTACATATAAAGTTTCAGATATGAACCTAAAGTGCGCCGCCCTCTTTTTTTTTTCCTGGAAAAAATATGCAAAAAGAGCAAAAAAAATCCCATTCTTTGGCCAAGGAAAGTGTCTTGATACCAATTGTTGAGTACCTAAATAGATATGACTATATACTTCAAAAATAACCAAGAATCTCAACAAGAATAATCCAAGCCATTCACCAAAACACTGAACACAAGAATGTAGACAAAACCCTTGAGGTAGGGTAACACAATATATTAATCCTTAAGGAAGGATAACACTCCTCAAGAAATGCTTAATACATTCACAATATTCTTCACTATGTTTCATTACATTGCTTACACTTCTTTATAAATCTCTCTCTATCTCCTAGGAACCTTCTAGACAACCTTCTCACATTTATTACATCTAACTACCATAATGGGTCTTTATTAATATAGAGGACCTATTCCACCTTACATTGAATGACCACATTCTAATATATTAAATGACTTCCACTAATAATACATAACCACATTCCCATTGGGTACCTTCCTAGGTACCCCATATTACCTCCCTAGGTATACTACATTTTGATTATAGGGCACAAATGTATGAGTACTATAGCACTAGTTTGGACAGAAACCAAGTCAAAGAACTAGGAATTTCAAAACAACAAATAATGTCTATTTTTAAGGAGCCTAGAAATGGACAAGAACTACCATTGACTAGGAAATACATCTCCATTGACTGTGCATCCATCCCCAAATTAGTCAAAACTGGATGGATAGGTGGCACATGGTTTTTCATAAACCTCCCTGCAATAACAGGGAGATTCCCTTATATTTTCTGAGAAAATTATGGGTTGAGTTTATTATGAATAAGCATGTCAATTACTTTGACATTGATGACTACCATGGGGTGGGTCCAGGGTTTGTAAAATATTGAGAGCATGCCAGGAACAACCCCGCGTTAGGTCCACACCCTCCCAAGCAAAGGCCTAACCCCCCTACCCAACATCCTTTTGTTCCAGAGAACTTGCAACAAGTACAACTAGCCATCTCCTCTTTGAATCATAGCCTAGTGCAACATAGTAGTTGTGTTGCACTATATCGACAGGAGGTTCCTACCAGTGACATTGATAAAAGAGTTGAAGCATCATCATGCATAGGAGAGTACAGTGAGGAGAGAGAACATTGAAATACAAGCCATCCATGTGAACCTCACAGATGCTCGACCTGCGGGAAAACATTATATGGGCCTATAGAGCCCATTGGACAACATAGCTTCATGGAGGAGGTTAATATCTTAACCCTCTCTATGTTATTCATCGTAATATATTTATTTTGTATTTTGTGTATTTATATAACTATTTGATTGTATGTTGTTTTGTAGTTGTTTCATCCTAGTAGCAGAACCTCTACGCCTATGGATGCATCAATGCATAACCCCACCACTGATGTAGCAGTAGAGACAACATGTTCATTGGGTGCACCGCACACACAGGTATGTATCACATTTTATAGATTCAACGTAGTCATTTATTTATTTTATGACATGCTCAATTTTTTTTTTTGTTCTCTTGTTTCTACAAGATTTGGCACCAGGCGATGTTGGGGAGTGTCCATATAGGATGGACAAGTCACCAACCTCATAGGTATCATGTGTAAAGTTAAATATCGTATAATTCTCAAATCGTTTTTGTTTATGTTTTTGAATTTTATTATTTGGTACTAATAGTTCAATTTTATTCATATTTATGTAGGTTGTCGATATATTTGTTAGGTATAGTAGTATTGCACCCCCTGGGAAACTGGGCGTTGCTTCTATTTTTCCTTTCCCCAGGCATATGCTGTTGGAATCACTTGTACATCATGTGAGGGTCCATCACAACCCACCTGTCTACCACCCACCCTCACCACCACTTTCGCCCCCATTGACATAGAATTCCATAATAGAGGTTGTCTCAGAGTAGGTTGTACAACCTAGTTCTCCATCTGTCAATGAATCTCCATGGATGCCTGAGATATTCACGGTGAGATAATGCCTTCATGATAATTTTTATGTTTCATGAATTTTTTTTACGCATATTTGTTTAATTTTCTTGACTTCATCTTTGTAACTGATGTAGGGTGGAATTGCAGAGAGATTGGGGTCATAGAGGAGGGTAACACCTTCACGATTGACATTTTCATATGCGGTGAGTTGTCTTAGGTTAAATTACAAAGTATCAATTTGTATGCCTATTAATTCATTGATGAAAAAAACTTATAACACTGTTTATTATTTGTGCAGTCTCTAGAGCGACGAAGCACGCCCAGGCCTAGAACCTCTCAATGTGCATCCTCGAGCAAGATAATAAAAATAGATTTACAAGATGCTCCTGAGGGTGGAGAGGGTGGCAATGGTCAATGATTGACCAACTATTGCCCTTTTGTAGCTAGGTTACGAGATGGATGTTTTTTATGTTAGGGAACTTGTAGTCGCTTTGTATACTAGGCACGAGTTGCCATTTTGTAAACAATGTACAATTTAGATGATGTTGAGTATATATATACATTTCATGGAACATTTTTTATGATTCTCATTGTTTCTACATTTGATGTTGATGAATATATGAATTTCAAAGTTTTTGAATTCCAAAGTATGTGTATTAATCCCTTGATTTGTTTCTAAAGTGATTATAAATAGTTGCATTACACATTAAGGAATAGCTTATGGTGCAAAAAAATTCTAAGTGCTAAATCCATAAGCAATTAATAGTTCTCAAGTAGCATTGCTTGTTAATCAACCATGTATCTCTACATCATCAATAGATCATTCTTTCTAAATTATTTTCATGAATGTTGTGGATATCCATATTCTAACTCACATCCAACAATATGGATTACCTCTTGAATTATCTCCATCTAAATCCAATGACAATCCACACTCAAATAGAGGTCACTTGAAAATATTGTGACCATAAAAAAGGCATATTACAATAATTTATTATAGAAATAAATTTTCTCATTTATCTTATACATAATTGTAAATCACTTAACAATTTCATCTCAATGTTATTTTTTAGGGAAAACACATTATTCCCCTCTTTCTATGCATTAAATATATAAAATAATTTGATTTATGTGTAACCCTTCATAAATGCCAAAAAGACTAGTCAAGGATTAATTAATGCACATTTTTGTTTAGATTGTGTAATGGGTATATGTAAATTTTGTTAAACCCATCAATTATTAATAACATTTATTTAGTCTTCCATGATGTTCACTAAAATTATTGATTTTGATTAATAGAACGAGAGAGTTCACATGGAAACTAGATCTTAGAATGGGTATCATTTTCCACCTACAAATAAAGGTTTTGAGGTTACATTTCATGACACACTATAGAAAGTAATGTTATGCTACCGAAATTCCTTCAAGGAGACTTGAAAAAACTATTCTTTTCCCTTCACCATCTATGAGAGTTTATTGCACATTCTTACCCAATTTTTGGGTTAGAGCACACAAGGAGACAAAGGACCCTCCCAAATCCAATCCAGAAACCTATTGATGCCATGTTGTTTCCATGCCATGCCATTGGCATTCCTTTCCAAGTCATTATGTGCCATGCCATTGGAATTTCCATGCCATTATCAAACATGTTCATTCCATGTCATTTCCATGCCTTCCCAAGCCATGTCATGCCATACCCATGCCTTTCCATATCAAAGAATTGCCATGCCAATGCTATGCCTTTCCAAGACATGCCATGGCATGCCATGTCATTGCCATGACTTTCCAAGCCATGCCATGACATTCCATTGTCATGTAGCTTCCCATTTTAACCTATATAACAATAAATATAACTTTCAATGTCATGACATAACATTGTTAACACAAGTAATCATTAATCAATTAGTTATTAACACAAGTAATCATGCGATAACTAAGTTACAACAAGATAAATATAACAACCCTTAACACAAGTAATCATTAAATGAAAGGGGGCTGAAAATGCAAGAATAAACTAGGCTTTAGATAAAAAATGCTTGCTGAAATGCACGATGACACATAACAACCGTAGAATATTCAAGACATCAAGCAATGGTATGGTATGATATGCATTGGAAATGGTATGCTATGGTATGGTATTCATTGGCAATGGCAATGGTATGCATTTCCTTGTCATTTCCTTGTATGATATGCATTGGCAATGGTATTGTATGGTATGGTATGGTATGCATTGGCAATGTCAATGATATGCATTGGAAATGGAAATGGTATGCATTGTCTTTCCATTGTATGGTATGCATTGGCAATGGTATTGTATGCATTGACATTGGAAATAGAAATGGAAATGGTATGGTATGCTATAGTATGAATTGGAAATGGAAATGGAAATGGTATGCATTGCCCTGCCATTGCCTTGTATGGTATGCATTGGTAATGGTATGGTATGGTATGGTATGGTATGCATTGGAAATGGCAGTGGTACACATTGGCAATGGAAATGATATTCATTGTCTTGCCATTGTATGGTATTCATTGGCAATGGTATGGTATGGTATGCATTGGAAATGCAAATCGTATGGTATGCGATGGAAATGGTATGGTATGGTATGGTATGCATTGAAAATTGAAATGGAAATGATATGCATTTCCTTGCCATTTCCTTGTATGGTATGCATTGGAAATATAAATGGTATGCATTGGTAATGAAAATGGTATGCATTTCCTTGCCATTGTATGGTATGATATGGTATGGTATGCATTGGCATTGGCAATGCAAATGGAAATTCTATGGTATGCATTGGAAATGTTATGGTATACATTGGAAATGGTATGTTATGGTATGGTATGCATTGGCAATGGCAATGGAAATGGTATGCATTGGAAATGGAAATGGTATGCATTTCCTTGTCATTTCCTTGTATGGTATGCATTGAAAATGGCATGGTATGGTATGGTATGGTATGTTATGCATTTCCAATGGTATACACTGAAAATGGTATGCATTGCCTTGTCATTGTATGGTATGCATTGGAAATGGTATGGTATGGTACTGCATGCATTGGCATTGGCAATGACAATGGAAATGGTATGGTATGCATTGACAATGGCAATATTCTGGTATGCATTGGAAATGGTATGCTATGGTATGGTATGGTATGGTATTAATTGGCATTGGAAATTACAATGACAATAGTATGGTACGCATTGGAAATGGTATGGTATGCATTGGCAATGGTATGGTATGGTATAGTAAGGTATGGTATGCATTGGCATTGGAAATGGTATGGTATGCATTCACAATGGTATGGTATACATTGGAAATGGCATGTATTGTAAATCGTAGGGTATGGTATGCATTGGTAATGGTATGGTATGCATTGGAAATGGTATGGTATGGTATGCATTGGTATTGGCAATGAAAATGGAAATGGTATGGTATGCATTGGCAATGGTATGGTATGGTATGCATTGTTAGGGTATGCATTGGTATGGTATGCATTGCATGGAAATGGTATGCATTGGAATTGGAAATCAAAATGGAAATGGTATGGTATGGTATGGTATGGTATAATATGGTATGCATTGCCATTGTCAATGCCAATGCATACCACACCATACCATTGCCATTGTCATTGCCAACGCCAATGCATACCATACCATACCATTTCCAATGCATACCATACAAGGAAATGGAAAGGCAATGCATACCATTTCCATTTTCCATTGTCAATGCATACCATATCATACCATACCATACCATTGCCAATGCATACAATGGTATGCATTTCCTTGCTATTGTATGGTATGCATTGGCAATGGTATGGTATTGTATGGTATTGTATGCATTGGCAATGGTATGGTATGGTATGTATTGGAAATAGAAATGGTATGCATTGGCAATGAAAATTGTATGCATTGGCAATGGTATGTATTGGAAATGGCAATGGTATGCATTGGCAATGGAAATAGTATACTATCGTATGGTATGATATGCATTGCCATTTCCATTTCCAATGGAAATGAATACCATACCATGCCATTGCCATTGCCAATGCCAATGCATACTATACCAATGCATACCATACAATGTCTACAATGGTATGCATTGGAAATGGTATGGTATGGTATGCATTGGAAATGGTGTGCATTGCATGGAAATGGTATGCATTGGTATGGTATGCATTGCATTGACATGACAATGGAAACGGAAATGGTATGGTATGTATTGGTATGGTATGAATTGTCATTGACAATGGAAATGGAAATGGTATGGTATGCATTCGCAATAGAAATGATATGCATTGGCAATGACAATGATATGCGTTGGCATTGGAAATGGCAATAGAAATGGTATGGTATGGTATGCATTGGCATTGGGTATGGTATGCATTGTCATTGCCAATCCCAATGCATACCATACTATACCATTTCCATTGTCATTGTCAATGCCAATGCATACCATACCATACCATTGCCAATCCATAACATACAAGGTAATGGAAAGGAAATGCATACCATTTCAATTGCCAATGCCAATGCATACCATACAATACCATACAATTTCCAATGCATACCATACAATGCATACAATGGTATGCATTGCCTTTCCATTGTATGGTATGCATTGGAAATGGTATGGTATGGTATGCATTGGAAATAGCAATGGTATGCATTGACAATGACAATGGTAGGCATTGGAAATGGTATGGTATGCATTGTCAATAGAAGTGGTATGCATTGGCAATGACAATGGTAGGCATTGGAAATGGTATGTATTGGCAATGACAATGGTATGCATTGCATTGGTATGATATGCATTGCCAATGCATACCATACAAGGCAATGGAAAGGCAATAGTATGGTATGCATTGGAATTGGCATGGTAATGGAAATGGAAATGGTATGGTATGCATTGGAATTGGAAATGACAATAGAAATGGTATGGTATTCATTGGAAATGGAAATGGTATGCATTGGAAATTGTATGTATTGGCAATGCAAATGGTATGCATTGCATGTATTACATTGGTATGGTATGCATTGCATTGGCATCGTATGAATTGCCAATGCATAACATACCATACCATTGCATTTCATACCATAGCATACCATTGGCAATGGTATGGTAATGCATACCATACAAGGAAATGGAAAGGCAATGCATACCATAACCATTTCCATTGCCAAACCATACCATTCCATACCATTGCCAATAAATACCAGACAATGCATACAATGGTATGGTATGCATTGGCAATGGCAATGGAAATGGTATGGTATGTGTTGGAAATGGTATGCTATGATATGATATGGATTGTCAATGGAAATTGCAATGGTATGCATTGGAAATGGAAATGGTATAGTATGGTATGCGTTGTCAATGGTATGCATTGGGAATGGAAATGGAAATGGTATGCATTGGCAATGGAAATGACATTGGTATGGTATGGTATGCATTGTCAATGGAAATGGTATGAATTGGCAATGTAAATGGTATGAATTGGCAATGGCATTGGTATGGTATGGTATGCATTGTCGATGGTATGAATTGGCAATGAAAATGATATGCATTGACATTGGCATTGGTATGGTATGGTATGGCATGCATTGGCATTGACATTGGTGTGGCATGCATTGGAAATGACAATGGTATTCACTTCCTTTCCATTGTATGGTATGCATTGGAAATGGCAATGGTATGCATTGCCTTTCCATTGTATGGTATGCATTTGCAATGGCATGGTATGGTACCACATGCATTTCCATTGGAAATGAAAATGGAAATGGTATGCTATGGTATTATATGTCTTTCCTTGGTATAGTATGCCCTACCTTGGTATAGTATGGTATGGTATGCCTTACCATTCCATGACTTTCCATGCCTTTCATTGCCTTCACTTTCCATGTCTTGTCTTTCCATACCATTCCTTTCTATCCCATGCCTTTCCATGTCTTGCCATGCCATGCCATTCCATTCCTTTCCTTGCATTCACTTGGCATGCCTTACCTTTTCCATGTCATGTATTTCCATACCCTGTGATTATTTTCCATGCCATGCCTTTCCTTTCCTTCACTTGCCATGTCTTGTATTTCCATACCATGCCTTTCCATACCATACCTTGCCATCCCATGTCTTTCCATGTCATGTCATTCCATGCCATTCCATGCCTTGCCTTGCATTCACTTGGCATGCCTTACCGTTTCCATGCCATGCCTTTCCATAGCATGCGATTTTTTTCCATGCCATTCCTTGCCTTTCCTTCACTTGCCATGTCTTATATTTCCATACCATGCCTTTCCATCCCATGCCTTGCCTTGAATTCACTTGGCATGCCTTTCCTTTTCCATGCTATGCATTTACATAGCATGTCATTCTTTTCCATGCCATGCCTTTCCATGCCTTTCCTTGATTTCACTTTCCATGTATTGTATTTTCATACCACATATTTCCATGCCATGACTTCACTTTCCATGCCTTAACTTCACTTATCATTCCTTTCCTTACATTCACTTTCCATGCCATCAAAGGATTCATTAAGCATGTAATTCTACAACTTGTTATCCCATATTTATTATATAAAAATAATTTCATGAGAATTCCAATGTTTTGGTCAATGAGGCATAGTGCAATTTCTGAAGAGGAGGTTGATTTTCAAGAACATTGTGCCAGAAATTTTTGGGTAGTGTATTCATGTGGGCCTTGACCAAATAGACTTGTGGAAGCTTATGGAACTTTGTTATGCCACTTGGTTTGTATTTTATGCCCCCAGACCAAATTGGCCACATGTCCCTGAATGGCTTGAAGAGATGAGTTGCAACTCACGATAAAACTCAAACCGAGACTAGGATGGGTGAAGTGTTAATTGCATTGGATTCAGAGCACCGAGTTTTAACTAGGGGGGGGGCTCTGCTGTCATTTTGTCCACCGAAAAACTATTTTTTGGAGTATCTCTGGCACTAGGGTTTTGCTCAGTGCTTATTACATATGTTTAGTCAATGCATGTCATGGCAAGGAAAGTGAAGGCAAGGCATGGAAATTTATAAGGAAAGTGAATGCAAGGCATGGAATGGAAAGTTAAGGAAAGGCATGACAAGTGAAGGCAAGGAATGGCATGGCAAGTGAATGCAAGGAAAGGAAAGTGAAGGAAAGGCAAGGCAAGGAAAGTGAAGGCAAGGCATGAATGGAAAGGAAAGTGAAGGCAAGGAATGACATGCTATGGAATGGCATGGAAAAGGCAAGACAAGTGAACGAAAGGCAAGGAAAGTGAAGGAAAGGCACGAATGGCAAGGCAAGTGAAGGTAAGGCATTGCATGCTCTGGAATGACATGGCATGGCATGGAAAAGACAAGACAAGTGAAGGAAAATCAAGGAAAGTGAATGAAAGGTAAGGAAAGTGAAGGAAAGGCATGGAATGCTATGGAATGGCATGGAAAAGGAAATACAAGTGAAGGCAAGGCAAGGCAAGTGAAGGAAAGGCAAGGAAAATGAAGGAAAGGCAATTCAAGTGAAGACAAGGAAAGGAAAGTGAAGGCAAGGAATGGCATGGCATGGCATGGAAAATAAAAGACAAGTCAAGTGAAGGCAAGGAAATGCTCTTTTTATACATGCCTGCGTAATGCTCTTTTTATGCATGCACCTAATCCATCATTTCTTGCCTATGCAATGCTCTTTTTATGCATGCATCTGCTCCATCATGCTTCCATTTCTCGTGCTCAGACTCAAAATAGTTCCAAAAGTGTGGTACCTTTAGTTTTTTGTGCAACATACACAACCATTGAAATACACGATCATTTTTTAACTAGCCTGTGAAACCATCTGACCAAATCCAATGTTGATTTATCTATATGTTCTTCTCCTTAAGGTGATTGTAGAACAACTAAAAAAAATGTTGTACTTAGGCTAAGTCATGGTATCAATCATCACTTATGTAGAAGTGATACACTTTCAATATAACTATGTTTTGTTCATTACTATCTAGTCCATTCCTATATGTGATATGTACCATTATGATGACCTTCTCTGAATGATACTATTGGATTTGAATCTCATTTTACAGTTTAAGGGTATAGTTATCAACAAAATCAACCACTAATAACACAATACCAACATGAAATGTATCTCTGCGTATTCTAAAATACTCGTCTTGCCATTGAACCACATGGACATGCTGAATATAATGTCGTGTCTTTTCAACAAAGCCCTTCATGAAGTCACAAACTCGTACTTGGGAAGTAACCAATTGTATCTTTTTTATTTCTTTTCCTCCATCAATATCATAATATTTTCAAGGAAACCTCCTTCCTCCCCAATTCATACTCATCGCTTACATGAATGCACTTTCTTAGTAATGTCATTCCACCACACCTGGGGCATGTACCATCTAAGCATGCATTTTGAAAAAATATAAAACTCTTTGGCCTTGTTCACAAGATGTTGTGAATAAAGTCTCTAGATGACGATGACGAAAATATAACTAGGCATTCCTGCAAAAGGGTGTTATGCAAAACACGATATGTGTGTGTGTGTGGGTGATAATAATAACCATACTCAATGTGATATCTACAACAATGCATGTTACAAATTGTGTTTATTCGAACATACCAAGGCTTGCATTTATGGAAAGGTATTTGGCCTAAGTTAAGTGCACTATGTATTGTTCTAAATTTCTCATACAATTATGTCTGTTTAATGTCAAGATAGTGTTTAATATGGGGTTCACGGTCCCTAGATCCCCTTTTCAATTTTAATGCATATTTTTGGTTGGAAGAGGGTCTTGTGTTCTCATGCCAGAAATCATGAACTAGTACCTTAACCACTCCAATTAGCTTCATGTAAGAATGAGGTAGCCTTCCAGTGAAGGCCCACAAATATGTTGGGGCACCTGTGTCGAGGCTATCTCATTTATGAGAATACTTTCTAAGGTTTTTGAAATTGCATTTCAAGAGATGAGAGGTTTGTTGTAGAAAACGATGTTTTCTTATGATCTTGCTAACAATTGACTAGGACAAGACACGTTGGGATTCATTGCAGTCTTTAGAACGAGACTTCTTACCAATTCTTTAAAAATCATCTACAAGGTCCCGTACTATATGATGACTTGTTTCTACACATATGACTATTTTAATGGTTAAAAATCTCCTAACAACAATCAAACTTCTAGATTTTAGCTAATATAAAACTAACTGACATTTAGCAACATCGAAGTTTGGTTCAAAATAATATTGAATGATTTTATAAGAGTGATAATGAATAGTATGGTTCGGTAACTTACCTTCAAGTGATGCTAGACCACTTCCGTCGACCTGAATGCATTTAGGAGTTCTTCGTCATGCAATGCTCAATCTAGGTAGGGATGATGAACCCATATTCTGGGACTCTTGACCTCCATGTTGTGAAGTTAACAATGTTGCAGTTTTTTCCCCTTCAATCATTGATGGATCAACTATAGGAGGAGAGTGGACATGGGATTGTCTAGTTTCTAGAACATTTGATTGTCCAATAAGAGATTTCACTATAGGACCTTCACCACCACAATGTTTTACACCAGTTGATTCTCTAATTTCATCCATTGTATAATCAGCTCCAAGAAAATCCTCCATCATCTGATCATCCAAAAAAAGTTGTCTTGATGATATTTTTTTGGATTTATCTCTAATGAATTCTTGCGCTTTTCTTCTAGTGATGGAAGAGAAACAATAGTGGCATCTATTCCACTAGAAATTTCCCTCTTTTGAAAGCTGTGTTTTGACATATGTAACTTTTCTTTTTCTCTTTCTTTTACCTTTTCGATCTGTTTCTTTTTTCTCAAGGAATTTATTTCCAAAATATGGTGGTTCCCCGTGTTTAAAGATAATAATTGGCTTCCAAACACCCACCACAAATTTGCCTTTGTATTATGTAATAAGGCGCAACAAAGTGGAGAAATTTGTTTTTGTATTACAAAAAAAGACATCTAATAATTCCAATTTCAATTGCACTTGGACAATTTTTTCTTCCAATTCCAAGAAGATACAAACAATAATTCCAACCGCACTTGGACATATTTGTCTTCCAAGTCCAAGAAGAAAAAAGAAGATACAAACAACAATTCCAATCGCACTTCGATAAGTTTGTCTTCCAATTCCAAGAAGATACAAACAACAATTCCAATTTCACTTGGGAAAATTTGTCTTCCAATTACAAGAAGACACAATTAGATACAAACAACAATTCCAAATTCACTTGACAAAGTTGTCTTCCAAATTTTCCTGCAATGGTCTGGCAATATCACAAAAGTCTTTATGAATCTAACAAGAACACTAAAAAAATTAAAACCTGTCTGTGTGGGATGTTTTTGTCTAAAGCTATCATGGTTTCTTATTGACCATGAGATAAATGAGGTGGGGTGTTCTTGGCACCAAAAAATGCCCAACAGGAATGTGCACGCATTCCTAGAACACGTGCACATTCTAGGAACATGTGTGTGTTCCTGTTGAGCATAAACGACCAACTTAGTCAAGTCACAGGAGTGTTTGCACGCTCTTAATGAAAAGAATAAAGAATTTAATATACACCAAAACTCTTTATGAATAAAAATGCATAGGGGTATGGGTACAACTAAGGCCTAAGGGGTTAGGATTGAAAGTGTTTTCAAGGATATAAAAATGGTTAGAGTACCAAGATGTGGGTGATGTGGGTGCAAGGGTTGTACATAAGGTATATTCATAATGCACTCATGGATTGAGTTAAGATAGGGTTAAGGATTGAGTATAAGTTATTCCTAGGCTTAGATGGAGCTAGGGGGGTCTATGTCATTGTCTACATCAAGCTCTAGGTCAACGTCTATATCTAGTTCTAGCTCTATGTGGCGGTCTAAGTCATGGTCTACGTCAAGATATGGGTATGGTGACAAGATATTTGGAGGAATGGAACCTACTTAAATGGACATTATGACCATTTGGAGGCTTAGAGATTATGAGATTGCAGTGAAACCAAATTGAAAGGACCGTTTGGAGGAAGAAAGATAGTGAGATTGCAATGAACCATTTGGAGGCCCATACATCATGAGATTGCAGTACACCCAAGTTGAAATGACCATTTGAGGCAGAAAGATGTGAGATTGCAGTGCAACCTTTGGAGTTTTGGATCGGATCAAATTATGATTAAGGTTATATTCTATATTTTCTGGGAAGGGGTGGAGATCAGAAAATGCCTTGCAAAGAGAACATCATTTGCATTCATTTCATTTACAATTTTTCTTTTGAAATTTGTTTTCTTTGCTAATATGAATTTACTTGAGGATGGAATAGTAGGTATAAGATTTGATTTCATGAATCTACAAAGTAATATTCTAAATGTGAGTGGATTAATCAATATCTATGTGAAGGTTAAAGATAATGAGTAATATAGGAACAACAACAAGTCATGATAGTTTTCATTATTTTGGGCACTGTCAAGCTCTAGTTCAACGTCTAAATCTAGATCTAGCTCTATGTCATGGCATAGGGCATGGTCTACGTCAAGTTGTGGTCATTGTCTAAATATATCTCTAGCTCTATGTCATGGTATAGGTCATGGTCTAGGTATATTTCATGGTCTAAGTTGTGGTCATGGTCTAATTCATGGTCTTGGTCTATGTATAGGATGGGGGGTAGAGAGTGAGAGAGTAAGAGTATGGGGGGTGTATGTCATGGTCTATGTCAATCTCTATGTCAACGTCTAACTCTATATCTAGCTGTATGTCGTGGTCTAGGTCATGGGGGGAGATAGTGAGAGTGAGAGAGTGAGAGGAAGAGGGAAAAAAGAGGGTGGTAAGAGAGCTAAGGGGGTCTAGGTCTATTTAACGTTCTATGCCATGGTCATGTTCATATAAGTACTCGTATAATTAATCCATTGGAATAAGAACAAAAAATTAACACGCACCCTACAAGCGAGGCTACATTTCTTTGTTGCGCATATATCCTTTATTTGTTCTGAGACATGCCTCACCTTTAGATGGACAAAGAGAGAGGGAGGTAGAAATAGGGGTAAAGAGGAGGAGAGAGAGANATAAAGAGAGAAATGGGGGGAGAGTATAGGAGAGAGGGGGAGGGGGATATAGTGAGAGTGATACTAAAAACAACAAGAGAGAGAAAGAGGTGGTAGATGTAGGAGAGAAAGAGAGGAGAGATAATGGGAGGTGGGGGAAATATAGATGGAGGAGGGGGGTAGAGAGAGAGAATGTGAGTGTGAGAGGGAGGAAGATCAAGAAAGAGAGGGGGGTTGGACAAGGAGTGTTTGACTGTGTGAGAGGGAGGGAGAGGGATACAAAGATAGCAGGTAGAGAGAGAGAGTAAGGGGAAGTGGGGAGACATAGTGGGGAGGGGTGGATGTATGAGAGAGAGAGTGGAGAGATAGTCTGAGGGAGGGGGGGAGAGAGAGGGAGGGAGGAAGGAAGGGGTTGAGAGAGAGTGAGAATGATTGTGAGAGGAAGGGAGGAGATAGATGGAAAGGGGGGGTTAGAGATATATAAAGAGAGAAATTGGGGGAGAGTAGAAGAGAGAGAGGGAGGGGGATATAGTGAGAGTGAAACTAACAATGAGAGAGAGAAAGAAATGGTAGATGTAGGAGAGAAAGAGAGGAGATATAGCGGGAGGGTGAGGGAGAGATAGAGGGAGGAGGAGGGTACAAAGAGAATGTTTGAGTGTGAGAGGGG
>JASDQU010736591.1:215059-225164 GCA_032191745.1 Picea mariana
TTAGAGCTCTTCATCCTAGTTCCAACTAGCTATTACACCAAGGTACCCCTCTTAGATAAATTACTAAAATGACAACCTTAGTGCAATTCATTAAATAATGCTCATTAATACTCCCAAATTTACGGGAAAAGTCAAAATGCTCTGGAACCAAAAATGACTACAAAGGAGTGATATTAATGATGAAGTGGATCACGAATTGCATAAGAGAAGAAAAAAATAATATGGGGATATGACTAAAGAAAAGGACCTTAGTAAGTGGTTTAACCCAAAGTTCTTGCAACCTTAATTATGTCCCTTGATTATTAATTAATGGATGTTTATTAATCCATGGAGGTACTTGGGTCTTTGTAAGGACACATGGCCCCTTCATGCCATGCAACTTAAACTTTACCTTTTTTCCATGGATGTGAATTATCATTTGGATGAAGGTTTGAGAGGGGTTCAAATGTTTCTTTGGGTGGCATTCAAATTAATAGAGAACCTAAACTATCAGAAGTTCAAATTACCTTGTGAACTATCCTTTTGTCGAGAAAATAAAGAGACTAATCCCAAAGAAAATTTCCATAACCATATTGTTATCAAATTATGCGAAGCTATAGCCATGAATTAAGTGATAATTATGGCTCTATGGATGATAATCACTATCACTCAAAAATTAACTACCACTGATAATCCCTAGAATCCCAACAATGATATTTTTGAACTAGCTTGTGCTAGAACTCTGGAAGGAAGTGGGATAGCCCAAGTGATTGTTGAGGAAATAAGGGGATCCCATTCCTTGGGTTGTGTAGGTTGACGGGGAAGAGGTTTGTGGGTCAATAATAGAGTAGGTGTAATTACTAAGTATGAACCTAGGAATTGGGATGTGAGAAGAGAATTATGTTAGGTTAATCTTTACTTGGACATAAAGTAGATAAGATAACCTTGTTACAGTCAATGATGGGTTTACCATTGGTGGTTTATGGTCCCATGGTATTGGTTAAACAATGGGCTCATATGTGTTGAAGCATATTTAAAGGCTTGAATAACTACATTGTAAGATGCCTCAAGCAGCCTACTATTTGAATAACTTCGATGAGGTCAATAAAGTATATATCTTGAGTGTTGGTTTTCCCAGTTAAGGGTTTCTAGGGTAAACATTGGCTTTATGTTCTTCTCGGTATTTCTATGTGGGTGGATTTTGTGTCATATTTAATATTTCTTTCTCAGAGTTTTTAACATGTAGTATCAGAGCCCGGTAGGCCTAGACTCTCTAGAAAGAGTAGCATATACATTTCTTTGATGATGAATTCAGTATTTGCATATAGTGTTGATAGACCGAGATCTCGATAAAGGCGATATATAAACTATTCAAGTGATTGTATGTTAGGGACCTAATATCCCTAACCCCTCACATAGGTAGAAAAATATATTTCCATGTAATAAAGGCCAATATTAATAAGGCATAACAATAAGGAAGAATAAGTCAAATATAAGAAGACCTAATAGAATCTTCCACTTCTAGAAGGATCTTCCTCTAGATTGTTCTTTTGGATAGAAATATATAGTATAAATAAGAGTATAGGGTATGAGAAGTTTTTTCTTGGATATTATTGTAATAGAGCTCTGCTCTGTTGGAGGTTGCCCCCTCGAAGAGGTAAGTGAACATTGCTATCAGTAATCAAAGTGCTCTTTCTAGTGTTATTATGGTATTATTCTGGTATTGTTTTGATTATATATTTGCTTCTCTACCATTTCTATCTAAAATATTTATGTTCTACACACTATTTTACATCTGGAATACTACAAGTGGTATCATAGCACCTTCCTTGGTAGAAAATTGTGGGTTAATTTTTTTCAGGGTAGAGACGTATTCCGACATCTTAAAGCTACAAAGATCTTTCATTATGCGCATAAAACCATGGTCGGGGAGTCATACATGCAGGAAATACAAGTGGTACCTAAGTGCACATATTTTGGCCACCCTTTAACCCTTGTTGGTACCCCTTTGAGTGGTAGCACATTAGACAACACCTGTATATGGATCGGCCTAGATCTCCTGAAGCCCTCGATAGATAAATCGATCGATTTCCTAACTGCTACAGTGCCATCAAGAACAACACTCGGGAAGATACTCTCTAGTACATAGTGTAATACCCATGTTTCCCCCAGTTTGTAAATATAGCTATAAATGGACAAGAGACTATGGCGGACTAAATATTTGTGAATGTTTTATTTGATGAACCCTTGTATAAAAGGGTCAATGCATGAATTTTTGTTGTTAATAGAATTTGAATATGTGTTGAACAATTGATGAAAGGGGAAAGTTTGCCAATATAGACCATGAATGCTATGAGAGAGATGGTGCATGGAAACCAAGTATGGTTGAGATGACCCTCACCAGACCAATACCTACTAGGAGTAATTGTTCAATAGTCCTCTAACCCATAAACGAATTACCAGTCGGGCTTGTAGCTAGAAGGCCATCCTCAAGAGTTAATGAGAAGATGGGGCAGAGTACCCATCTGTAAGGCTTCCAGCCCTGACCAGAAATTGGGATTCATACCCACACAACCTTGCTTAGGGAGGCAAGAAATGAGGTAATTCAGGCACATAGACAGATCTGCAAGATAATAGAGTAGAGAAAAACACTCTCCAAAGGAGAGTAGAAAATATGCTTCACTTCTGAAGTAGAGAGAAAGATGAGAGGAAATCTTGTTTTGGCTGTAAGAAGCTTGGGGCAGGGTTTCACTACAAGCTGATAAACAAGGCTGACGAGTGATTGAGGAAGTACTCATGCAGACCTCCTTTCTTGGACCAGAGAAAACTAGTTGCCCAGTTTATGTGGGAGAAGGAGAGTAACCTCTGTCCATGACTGTTGTGGAGAAAAGAGAAAGAGTCTCTCTCGGAGCATCATGGTCTAGCTCGGGGGTGGCCACTGGTAAATCTAGCAGGAGTGGTTGTGCCTATGGTTGGGAGGAAACATGCACCCATTTCAATAGTCGCTTCACATTTTCCAGTTCTGATAAGTACTCTCATACTCTGTGTATTATATTGGATGTGATGATGAAATGTTTGTGTTTATGATTCAGTCTCTTAGTATTTGAACAGTTGTTAGAAATTCTCTTTGATTTCTGTAAATTGTTATATCTATGTGATCCTAGATTTATCTTAGTTTAACTGTCAGAGAGTCATGGGATGTGATTCCGCAAGAGAGTCGAGGTAGAATCGACTGAAATGTCTAAGTCCTGCAAACCCTGTGAAGTTTACCTTAGCGGGAATGTTATGTCTGAATTCTGTGGGAGAAGGGCATTTTTCACTTAGAATATTTGCCCATCTGACTGAGGGCTCATTCCCATGTCCTTAACCCTATTTTTTCTAAAGGATTAGCGCTTATCCCCTAGAATTCCCAAAGTATCCATGTGACTAGGGCCTAGGAATGATGTGTTAGCCTGAAAGGAGCTAGCCATTTCGGCTTCGGGACATCAGCACTTGTGACTCCACAATCCTCGAAAGTATCTGAAAGACAAAGTCACAAATAGACGAAGTCGTGAATAGATGAGGATCATCGATCTGGGGATCCAGTATGGATCACTCTCATCGGTTAGATCGAGCATAGGAGGGAGGCTTTAAGCACTTCGACGAAGTCTTACTTCGGGAGATTTGGAATGGTCTAGTGCCATAACTCCTGAATGTTGGATTCGCGGAGTTAATATGGATCATTGAAACTAGAGGGACATGTGTCCACTGATCAATGATTATCTGGGAGTCTGAGTATTCAACGATATAGGACCATGTGAGTTTTCCCGGAAGATTTTCTAGCCAGAGTAAATCCTGGCCATAGATGCTACGTACATGTGGCAACAGATTTGATGGGATCTGAAGGGAAGTCCAGAAGACACACTCACCAAACTCCCAAATGTCGAACTGTCGAAGTAATGTGGAACGTCGATCCTCAGATCCTTTGGGATCCTTCCAAGTCGTCGATCTAAGGGCCCCACCTTTGACTACATGACTAACTAGGAATGCATCATGGAGAAAAACATGGCCCCTACTCGTTCCTCATCAAGTGTTGACCATTGGAATAGGATTGTTGGATGAGGGGGTATGTTGCAAGCGATCCTGTAGTCCAAATATTCCACACCCAGGAGGAAACTATCCAAGAGTTTATGAAGTATGAAATCATCAAAGTCACAAGTGTCAAAGTAGATCTCGACCATTGGTCCAGAAAGACACATGGTGAAAGATCCCATAGTCCAGAGACTTAACTCTTCAGGGGATTTATGTCAAGAGGATTCAGTAAGCTTCGAATCCAAAGCCGCGAAGTAATGTGAACCATATATCTATGATCTTTGTGGGATCTTATGGACCATTAGATCAAAGGACTGAGCAATTATCAGACTATGATGATGTGGCTCACTAATTTCATCCTGGGTGACGTGGACCCATTCTACTTGTGCCAAGTGTCACCCAATTTTGGACAATTCACATACCCATTATGCCTGCTAGAGCATGACATGTGTCACCCTGTATTGAGGACACGTGTCACCGCTTGACCCTTACCGTGTGTCAACTGTTGAATCGTGCCCACCTGGACAACAAGGCAGGTGACGTATACAGAATTTCAGAAGTCTGGATAGTTTCAGGGGTTTGGAATATTCGAATGTAGTATGATAAATAATGATTCAATGAGAATCATCCATCACCAAAGGGCCCAAGCCACGTGGCGTGACTTCGGGAGTTTGGACATAGGGTGGTGAAAATGAATGTTCAATGAGACTCCTCAATCGTTGAAGGCCGAAATCCTAACGACGATAGTCAATCATCGAATTTCAAAGGGCTAGGGGCATGTGGCGATATTATGGGACTTCGAGGATTAGGAAAAAGGTGTGTTACGCGCAGATCGTTGAAACCCCCTCCTTAACCATAGGATCTCAGCAGAGGACATGGACCATTGATATCCTCCACAGTTCGACAATCTGAGAATTTGACAACACTTTTAGAACTCCCAAAGTCCGAGAAATTTTGAAGTGTCAAAACCCTTTTCTATCACAGGTTCTTAGCTCCCGTTTTTTATCTCGAGGTCACAAGGAGGATCATGCTAGCTAGTTTAATTTATTAGTGAGAGATGTATACCTTGGGGAAGTAGAATGAGAGGATTTTGCTTAAGTAATGGACCGCAAATGAACCAGGGAAAGCGAAAAATTGATGCCCCACCCCTAGAAAGACTATTCAAGGGTTGGGTGTGTTACAAATTGGTATCAAATCATGGAAACAACACTTGGACTTCTTGGGCTCATGCATGAGTCGCATAAAAAAATATTATTAGAGAACTTATGGGGTAACACCTTAAATTACCCCTTCTACTATTGATAGATTTTTTGGAAGTATGCATTGTAGGTGGCTAATATTTCCAAATAAAGAACTGAGTTCACCTTGCAATGATATGTGTTGCTCATTAATTGGTAGATTAGTAACTAAAAGAAAAAAATTTATCTACACTCAAGCAGTCAGTGGACAATAGGAGAACTACAACGTAAAGGATGATGACACATCAGGAGCTAGGGGAGAGCTCCCACAATAGAAAAGAAGAATCTAATGAAAGGAGGGTGGTGGGAGCCCCTCCAAATTTGGATGAAACTGTAAGAAGCCTCATGGAAGAATTACATAGTTATAAGGATGATAATGAAAGGTTGATCAAGGAGAAGGAAAAACAGACAGAAATTAATGTAGTCCTACTGCAAAGTCCATCGTATATAAAAAGGCAACTGCAACATGGTTCAGCTGCCAGTCATGTGGATAGGTTTCATACTAAGAAAACGCCAAGTTGACCTAAGATATAGAAGCATGGTCCTTAAAGTGGCCACACCGGGAGGAGAACCTCAAAGAAGGCCCAACATGGAGCCAAGAGACATTCAATGGAATATTCCTTTGGCGAGGACACTGACAAATCCAAGGAATCTTCTAGTGGTAAAACTAGTTCCCATTCTCAGACAAGAGGAAAGAAGAGGAAACATTCCAAGAGTCCTGACCCTAAAGAATTCAAGAAATCTAAACCACCCACCTTCGATGGAGAGATTAAGAAGGGAGAATAAGAAGAAGTTTGGCTACTCGGATTGAAGAAGTACTTCATAGTCCATGACTACTCTGAAAAATTAAAGGCTTGGATAGCCATTTTCAACCTGAATGAGAAAGCTTCCATTTGGTGGGAAGACCTTAGGAATTTGAAATGAGTCCATGAGAAGGACTTGTCATGGAAACAATTTGAGAAATATTTCAAGAAGAAGTACCTATCAGAAAATTACTTTGATAGGAGGACCAAGGAGTTATATGAACTCAAGTTGGGACAAATCACCATAGATGAGTATATCAACAAATTTCTCGAGCTAATGAGGTATGTGCCCTACACAAAATATGAAAAGGTAAATATGCAACGATTTATTAGTGGCTTATCTCAGTCCTACTTGGACATAATATAATTTGATGAGCCAAATACCTTAGAAGATACTATTCGAAAAGAAAGGTATTTCTATGAGCAATTCAAGAGTAAGACAAAACCCTGTGAAGACTGGAAGAAGAAAGACAATTCGGGATTCAAGAAGAATGGGTTTAAACCCTCAAAATTTAAGAACTCTGGTAAGATCTCTAGGATGAGCCTTCATGCCAAAAGTGTGTATTAGCAAAATTTCCCATCCCAGAGTGGAAATAATCCATTCAGAGAAACTCCAAGTAAGACTGATAACATAAAGAGAGAAACCTTGAAATGTTGGGGTTGTGGAGAGGAGCACCTGCTGAGGGAATTTCTTCATAGGAAACAGAACCCTAGGAGGGTCTACAACATCCAAGAGGATACCACAATCAATGATGTGGCTAGGAGCCTGCAAAAAAATTTTGCAACCTTGGATAATAGACAATTTGACCACCAAGCTTCAGTGGTGGAGATGGCAGGTACGATTTCCAACCATCATGTTTCCATTTTAATTGAACTTGGTTCTAATTTGAGTTATGTTTCCCCTCAAACTGTTGAGAAATGTAAATCACAACAAGTTAAACATGTTAAATTATGGTTGGTACACCTAGCAACTGGAACCAAAAGAAAAGTAACAGAGGTCATACTAGCATGTCAATTTGTCATGAGTGGGTTGCCCACCCAAGAAAACCTAAACATACTTCCTCTAGGATCTTATGACCTGTTGATTGGCATGGACAGGTTGGCTTCCCACAAAACCAATTTTGACTATTACAGTAAAACTTTGGAGTGTGAAAAAGAAGGAAGGAGGGTAATGTCTCAGTGAGACAGATATCATCCCTCTAAGTGAAGAAGTATTTCATAAAGGGATGTCCCTTGTATGAAATCCAAGTACTAAACTCTGTTAAGGATGAAAAAACTAGCCTAGAGAACCATCCCACATTAAGAGAGTATAAATATGTATTCCCAATAGAGGTACCAGGTCTACCTCCAAGAAGGGATATTGACTTTTCAATAGAACTTGTACCAGGAGCAGTGTCAATGTCTAGAACACTCTATAGAATGAGTAAGCCCGAGCTATTTGAGCTCAAAATCCAGCTGAAGGAGATGTGGGACCAACATGGTACACTTTATCAACTGTAATGCAATCTACATAATCATGTGTTTATTCTATGTGCCTTCTACAAAGCACTATTTCTCTCACTTCCTAAGAGTATATCCTCTACTTTTTCTGCAACTGTTCCTTTAGAAACCGAGACTCTACACTTGCAACTGCTATTTCTGAATCTGAGAATGACTGCTCTATTCTCATTTTAGTTTTTGAACTCTGAGAGTAGCTACTCTATTATATCATGGAAACAACATCATCTGAAACTGAGAGTGGATGAAATAGAAGGTATCTTTTCTTCTTTCATGGAGGTAACTCAATCTCAAATACAGGGACTTCTCCCTCTTAATCTCATACTCTATTGGAATTGTGGTTGTTCTGACTGTCTTCGTGAGCATTGGAACTATTTCTTCGATTACTGGAGAAAGTGTCCCTTCATAGTCTTCTCCCTCTTGCTAGGAGAATCCTCTAGACACAAACCCGGCTTTGTACATATTTATATTGTTATCTGTAAAAGTATTTATTTGTTACAACAATCTTGGAAGTCACCACTAAGTTCCCTTCTAGTCTCAGGGAAAAATACATATCCTAGTCCTTTTGACTGGCTTCCTCCTCTATCACTAAAACAAGGGAATATTCTTAGGAGATTTCATGTCTCCTAGAGATCTTTGAAGTTATGATCTAGTCTTCTCAACTCATGGCATCTTTTTTTCCTTCCTAGAAGACATCTCTTTTTCCCATCTGATCCTCTTTGAGATTAGGCTCACTCTGAGTCTCCATACTCCCACTGAAGCTTGACTCCCTCTAAGTCTATATAATATTCAGAGTCTCTATGGGATATACTTGGTATTGAATACCAAGTCTTAATATGAAAAGTTGAGTCATACTTCAAATGAATTTTTCTTCCTATCAGGGTAGCTTCAAGATCCATTGACCAAGTCTACTGTGAGTTCTATTCTAATGTTCAGTCATCTTTGGAGCCTTTTTCTCCTTACAATCAATCTCCATATATGAGATTTTTTGTATCTAGAAAAATTAACTTCTTCTTCTTCTTTGGTACATATATGTATACAGTCATGTATACAACTTGGGTAAATGCTTCATGTTTCATCTAATATGTTTCCTCCTGCACCATCACTATAGATCCCTTAGGGTTATCACCTGCGATCTACCTGGAACAAGAGAAACAAGGGAGAAATAGTAGAGAAGGATAATACTCTTTATAATAATCATAAAAACAATAGTGAGAACAATCGTCACAGTGACTCCTTCATAGCTATCACTTGTGACCTACCTGAAACAAATGCCAAAAGTAAGAAATACAATAATAAGAAATGAAAGCAACACTTTTCTAGTGTTGTGATCAATCATTCCTCCAAGGTAACCTGGAAACAAAACAAGAAGTTTCTCCTAGAGGAGATGTTGGTTTTATCTGGTAAATGATTACAATAAGAATTTATCTCAATAATGCTCACATGCTACCAAGTATAAAAAATTTCAAAGATTACTGTCACAACTATAGTGTTTACTTTTAATGAGGCAGTTATCAAACTTGGTATGTGCAATTTTTAATATTATCAACTTAATCAATCAAACTTGGAACATGGAGTATTGTCCTCAAGAATGAGTGTGTTGATTTTATTTCGAGTCTTCTTCATTCAAGATGACAAGCATTTTCTTCAACATGTTCTCTGTACTAAGACAATATGTTATCTTGACAAAAATATGAGTTAGGGATTAGACTCTATAATCTCAGCTTTAATCAATCTAATACTTTGAATTTCATTTTGACCAATGGTTAGTATGATAAATTCAACATATAAAAATGAAACCTGGATATTCATAAGATCACAATAATTCCATAGCAAGTAGAGGCATATCAAAGTAATCAAACTTGGGGTGCATTGTGCCTATGAATGTGTTGGATTTGAGATTCTTTTGGATCTATGATTATTGCTTAGAAAAATATCCTTTATCCTACAAGTACCCTTTAAAATAATGATACAGTTTGAACATATGTAAGTACATACCTCTGACAACATCGGCAGGTGGTGGAACCATCCAGAAAAAAACAACAATAAATAACAAACCTTTAAAACTTCAAAGGTGTTGCAACTTGTAATTTAAAGGTAGCTGCAAATTTTCTAGGGTAAGGCGCACTGGGACAATAAAAATGAATCCCAACACTTCACAAAAACTTTCATTGCAACTGGTGTTGGCACTAAGACTGGTGTTGCAACTGGAATGAAGGAACTGACACTGGAACTGCAATTGATACTACAACTGCAATTGATACTGCAACTGCAACTGATACTGCAACTATAATTGGTACTGTAACTGCAACTGCAACTGCAACAACAACTACAACCTAGGGTTTTATGAGGAACCCCTATTTTCTAAAACTTCAATTTTCAGAATTTTGATCCAGGGACTATATGCACCCTCCTAGGGTGAGTTCCTAGGCGTGGTTACTTTCTCCAACATCCTCCTCAAACAAGGAAAACTTCACACAAGGGTTTATGCAAAAACCCTAATTATGGAGCAACTAT
>JASDQU010736591.1:225853-236652 GCA_032191745.1 Picea mariana
GAGAGGTGATGTTATAGAGAAGTGACCCCAACAAAAAAAAACATTCTTGTAGATGGAGAAACTCAACCAAACAAAGTGTATGTGCATCGACTTCAATAATTAATGAAAAATATGTAGGTGACAACCCTTGCACCCGACCTCGTAGCAGAGAAAAATTATTCCCAAACAATAGGTAAGTCGCCCTCCTTCAAGGAAAAATGACCCCAATATAAAATACTCACCCAAGATGGAGAAATTAGCCTCCTGAAAGGTATTCAACCTCCAAGAAAGGAGCTCGGTCTCCTTATAACAGAACTTGGCCTCACTAAACCCCAAAATGTCCTCCTCCAATATGATTCGACCTCTTCAAGAAAATATCATCCTCCCCACACTAGAAAACTCATCCCACACTAAGAAATGCTTAACCACCACCAAGAAAGCTCAACCGCAATGAAAAGAACTCATCCACTAACAAATAAATCTCAACTACAAGAAGATGAAATCCATCATAGTGAATTACAGTAAGAAGATTTGATTGATCTCCCCTCAATGACTAGCTAGGGTGGATGGTTTCACCGCCAAAAACAATCTTCCAATATCCTATAGGGTTTTCGTCCCAAGAGTCAAGCCACAAGAGCTCTCTCAATTTGTTTTTAGAAAATTAGCAATGCATAAATAGAGGGGGCACCCTCATTCCTATTATATTTTTTATTACACCCTTTTTCTGACCCTTTTACCCATTTACACTTAAGTCACTTTTTAATTTAACTTTAGTAAAATCACTTTATTAATTAATTAACTCCATTTTCTCCAAAAAGTGATTTATTTGACTTTAAAACATTTTTTGGGTACTAAAAGTCACTTTTTATCCTCTCCACCATTTAGAGCTCTTCATCCTAGTTCCAACTAGCTATTACACCAAGGTACCCCTCTTAGATAAATTACTAAAATGACAACCTTAGTGCAATTCATTAAATAATGCTCATTAATACTCCCAAATTTACGGGAAAAGTCAAAATGCTCTGGAACCAAAAATGACTACAAAGGAGTGATATTGATGATGAAGTGGATCAGGAGTTGCATAAGAGAAGAAAAAAATAATATGGGGAGATGACTAAAGAAAAGGACCTTAGTAAGTGATTTAACCCAAAGTTCTTGCAACCTTAATTATGTCCCTTGATTATTAATTAATGGATGTTTATTAATCCATGGAGGTACTTGGGTCTTTGTAAGGACACATGGCCCCTTCATATCATGCAACTTAAACTTTACCTTTTTTCCATGGATGTGAATTATCATTTGGATGAAGGTTTTAGAGGGGTTCAAATGTTTCTTTGGGTGGCATTCAAATTAATAGAGAACCCAAACTATTAGAAATTCAAATTACCTTGTGAACTATCCTTCTGTCGAGAAAATAATGAGACTAATCCCAAAGAAAACTTCCATAACCATATTGTTATCAAATTATGCGAAGCTATAGCCATGAATTAAGTGATAATTATGGCTCTATGGATGATAATCACTATCACTCAGAAATTAACTACAACTAATAATCCCTAGAATCCCAACAATGATATTTTTTAGCTAGTTTTTGCTAGAACTCTGGAAGGAAGTGGGATAGCCCAAGTGATTGTTGAGGAAATAAGGGGATCCCATTCTTTGGGTTGTGTAGGTTGACGGGGAAGAGGTTTGTGGGTCAATAATAGAGTAGGTGTAATTACTAAGTATGAACCTAGGAATTGGGATGTGAGAAGAGACTTATGTTAGGTTAATCTTTACTTGGACATAAAGTAGATAAGATAACCTTGTTACAATCAATGATGGGTTTACCATTGGTGGTTTATGGTCCCATGGTATTTGGTTAAACAATGGGATCATATATGTTGAAGCATATTTAAAGGCTTGAATAACTACATTGTAAGATGTCTCAAGAAGCCTACTATTAAAATAACTTTGATGAGGTCAATAAAGTATATATCTTGAGTGTTGGTTTTCCCGGTTAAGGGTTTCTAGGGTAAACATTGGCTTTATGTTCTTCTCAGTATTTCTATGTGGGTGGATTTTGTGTCGTATTTAATATTTCTCTCTCAGAGTTTTTAACATGCGGTATCAAAGCCCGGTAGGCCTGGACTCTCTAGAAAGAGTGGCATATACATTTCTTTGATGATGAATTCAGTATTTGCATATAGTGTTGATAGACCGAGATCTCGATAAAGGCGATATCTGAACTATTCAAGTGATTTTCTGTTAGGGACCTAATCTCCCTAACCCCTCACATAGGTAGAAAAATATATTTCCATGTAATAAAGGCAAATATTAATAAGGCATAACAATAAGGAAGAATAAGTCAAATGTAAGAAGACCTAATAGAATCTTCCACTTCTAGAAGGATCTTCATCTAGATTGTTCTTTTGGATAGAAATATATAGTATAAATAAGAGTATAGGGTATGAGAAGTTTTTTCTTGGATATTATTGTAATAGAGCTCTGCTCTGTTGGAGGTTGCCCCCTCGAAGAGGCAAGTGAACATTGCTATTAGTAATCAAAGTGCTCTTTCTAGTGTTATTATGGTATTATTCTGGTATTGTTTTGATTATATAGTTGCTTCGCTACCATTTCTATCTAAAATATTTATGTTCTACACACTATTTTATATCTGGAATACTACAAGTGGTATCATAGCACCTTCCTCGGTAGAAAATTGTGGGTTAATTTTTTTCAGGGTAGAGACGTATTCCGACATCTTAAAGCTACAGAGATCTTTCATTATGCGCATAAAAACATGGTCAGGGAGTCATACATGCAGGAAATACAAGTGGTACCTAAGTGCACATATTTTGGCCACCCTTGTAACCCTTGTTGGTACCCCTTTGAGTGGTAGCACATTAGACAACACATGTATATGGATCAGCCTAGATCTCCTAAAGCCCTCCATAGATAAACCAATCAATTTCCTAACTGTTATAGTGCCATCGAGAACAACACTTAAGAAGATACTCTCTAGTACATAGTGTAATACCCATGTTTCCACCAGTTTGTAAATATAACTATAAATGGACAAGAGACTATGGCGGACTAAATATTGGTGAATGTTTGATTTGATGAACCTTTGTATAAAAGGGTCAATGCATGAATTTTTGTTGTTAATAGAATTTGAATATGTGTTGAACAATTGATGAAAGGGGAAAGTTTTCCAATATAGACCATGAATTCTATGAGAGAGATGGTGCATGGAAACCAAGTATGGTTGAGAAGACCCTCACCAGACCAGTACCTACTAGGAGTAATTGTTCAATAGTCCTCTGACCCATAAACGAATTACCAGACAGGCTTGTAGCTGGAAGACCATCCTCAAGAGTTAATGAGAAGATGGGGCAGGGTACCCATCTGTAAGGCTTCCAGGCCTGACCGCGAATTGGGATTCATACCCACACAACCTTGCTGAGGGAGGCAAGAAATGAGGTAATTTGGGGACATAGACAGATCTGCGAGATACCAGAGTAGAGAAAAACACTCTCCAGAGAAGAGCAAAAAATATACTTCACTTCTGAAGTAGAGAGAAAGATGAGAGGAAATCTTGTTTTGGCTGTAAGAAGCTTGGGGCAGGGTTTTGCTACAAGTTGATAAACAAGGTTGATGAGTGACTGAGGAAGTACTTTTCCAGACCTCCTTTCTTGGACCAGAGAAAACCAGTTTCCTAGTTTATGTGGGAGAAGGAGAGTAACCTCCATCCATGACTGTTGTGGAGAAAAGAGAAAGAATCTCTCTCGGAGCATCATGGTCTAGCTTGGGGGTGGCCACTAGTAAATCCAGCAGGAGTGGTTGTGTCTATGGTTGGGAGGAAACATGCACCCATTTCAACAGTTGCTTCACATTTTCCAGTTCTGATAAGTACTCTCATACTCTGTGTATTATATTGGATGTGATGATGAAATGTTTGTGTTTATGATTTAGTCTCTCAGTATTTGAATAGTTGTTAGAAATTCTCTTTGATTTCTATAAATTGTTATATCTATGTGATCCTACATTTATCTCAGTTTAACTGTCAAAGAGTCATGGGATGTGATTCTGCAAGAGAGTCGAGGTAGAATCGACTGAAATGTCTAAGTCCTGTAAACCCTGTGAAGTTTACCTTAGCAGGAATGCTATGTCCGAATTCCATGGGAGAAGGGCGTTTTTCACTTAGAATATTCGCCCATCTGACCGAGGGCTCGTTCCCATGTCCTTAACCCTATTATTTCTAAAGGATTAGCGCTTATCCCCTAGAATTCCCAAAGTATCCATGTGACTAGGGCCTAGGAACGATGTTCTAGCCCGAAAGGAGATAGCCATTTTGGCTTCAGGACATCGGGACTTGTGACTCCACAATCCTCGAAAGTATCTGAAAGATGAAGTCACAAATAGATGAAGTCACGAATAGATGAGGATCATTGATCTGGGGATCCAATATGGATCTCTCTCATCGGTTAGATCTAGCATAGGAGGGGAGGCTTTAAGCACTTCGACGAAGTCTTACTTCGGGAGATTTGGAATGGTCTAGCACCAGAACTCCTGAATGCCAGAGTTGTGGAGTTAATATGGATCATTGAAACTGGAGGGACATTTGTCCACTGATCAATGATTATCCGGGAGTCTAATTATTCAACGATATAGGACTGTGTGATTTTTCCCCAAAGATTTTCTAGCCGGAGTAAATCCTGGCCATAGATGCTACGTACATGTGGCAACAGATCTGATGGGGTCCGAAGGGAAGTCCAGGAGACACACTCATCGAACTCCCGAATGTCGAACTGCCGAAGTAATGTGGAACGTCGATCCTCAGATCTTTTGGGATCCTTCCAAGTCGTTGATCTAAGGGCCCCACCTTTGACTACCTGACTAACTGGGAATGTGTCATGGAGAAAAATGTGGCCCCTACTCGTTCCTCATCAAGTTTTGACCATTGGACTAGGATTGTTGGATGAGGGGGTACGTTGCAAGTAATCCCGTAGTCCAAAGATTCCACACTCAGGAGGAAACCATCCAAGAGTTTATGAAGTATGAAATCATCGAAGTCACGAGTGTCGAAGTAGATCTCGACCGTTGGTCAAAAAAGACACATGGCGCAAGATCCCATAGTCCGGAGACTTAGCTCTTCAATGGATTTGCGTCAAGAGGATTCGGTAAGCTCCGAAGCCAAAGCCGTGAAGTAATGTGAACCGTATATCTATGATTTGTGTGGGATCTTATGGACCATTAGATCAAAGGAATGAGAAGTTATAAGACTATGATGATGTGGCTCACTAACGTCGTCCTGGGTGATGTGGACCCATTCTACTTGTGCCAAGTGTCACCCAATTTTGGACAATTCACTTACCCATTATGCCTGCTAGAGAATGACATGTGTCACCCCGTATTGAGGACACATGTCACCACTTAACCCTTGTCGTGTGTCAACTGTTGAATCGTGCCCACCTAAACAACAAGGTTGGTGACGTATACAAAATTTCAGAAGTCTGGATAGTTTCGGGGGTTCGAAATATTCGAACGTAGTATGATAAATAATGATTCAACGAGAATCATCCATCACCAAAGGGCCCAAGCCACATGGCGTGACTTCGGGAGTTTGGACATAGGGTGGTGAAAATGAATGTTCAATGAGACTCCTCAATCGTTGAAGGCCGAAATCCTAACGGCAATAGTCGATCGTCGAACGTCAAAGGGCTAGGGGCATGTGGCGATATTACACGTAGATCATTGAAACCCCCTCCTTAACCATAGGATCTTAGCAGAGGATGTGGACCATTGATCTCCTCCGCAGTTCGACAATCTGAGAATTTGACAACACTTTTAGAACTCCTAAAGTCCGGGAAATTCAGAAGTGTTGAAACCCTTTGCTATCACAGGTTCTTAGCTCCCGACTTTTATCTCGAGGTCATAAGGACGATCCTTCTAGCTAGTTTAATTTATTAGTGAGAGATGTATACCTCGGGGAAGTAGAATGAGAGGATTTTGCTTAAGTAATGGACCTCAAATGAACTAGGGAAAGCGAAAAATTGATTCCCCACCCCTAGAAAGACTATTTATGGGTTAGGTGTGTTACAAATTGGTATCAGATCGTGGAAACAACACTTGGCCTTCTTGGGCTCATGCATGAGTCGCATAAAAAAATATTATTAGAGAACTTATGGGGTAACACCTTAAATTACCCCTTCTACTGTTGATAGATTTTTTGGAAGTATGCATTGTAGGTGGCTAATATTTCCAAATAAATAACTGAGCTCACCTTGCAATGATATGTGTTTCTCATTAATTGGTAGATTAGTAACTAAAAGAAAAAAAAATATCTGCACTCAAGCAGTCAGTGGACAACAGGAGAACTACAACGTAAAGGATGATGACACATCAGGAGCTAGGGGAGAGCTCCCACAATAGAAAAGAAGAATCTAATGAAAGGAGGGTGGTAAGAGCCCCTCCAAATTTGGATGAAACTGTAAGAAGACTCATGGAAGAATTACATAGTTATAAGGCTGAAAATGAAAGGTTGATCAAGAAGAAGGAAAAACAGACAGAAATTAATGTAGTCCTATTGCAAAATCCATCATATATAAAAAGGCAAATGCAACATGGTTTAGCTTCCAGTCATGTGGATAGGCATCATACTAAGAAAACTCCAATTTGACCTGAGATACAGAAGCATGGTCCTGAAAGTGGCCACACCAGGAGGAGAACCTCAAAGAAGGCCCAACATGGAGCCAAGAGACATTCAATGGAATATTCCTCTGGTGAGGACATTGACAAATCCAGGGAATATTCTAGTGGTAAAACTAGTTCCCATTCTCAAGCAAGAGGAAAGAAGAGGAAACATTCCAAGAGTCCTGACCCTAAAGAATTCAAGAAATCTAAAACACCCACCTTCGATGGAGAGATTAAGAAGGGAGAATAATAAGAAGTTTGGCTACTCGGATTGAAGAAGTACTTCATAGTCCATGATTACTCTGAAAAATTAAAGGCTCGAATAGCCATTTTCAACCTGAATGAGAAAACTTCCATTTGGTGGGAAGACCTTAGGAATTTGAAATGAGTCCATGAGAAGGACTTGTCATGGAAACAATTTGAGAAATATTTCAAGAAGAACTACCTGTCAGAAAATTACTTTGATAGGAGGACCAATGAGTTATATGAACTCAAGTTGGGACAACTCACCATAGATGAGTATATCAACAAATTTCTTGAGCTAATGAGGTATGTTCCCTACATAAAATATGAAAAGGTAAATATGCAATGATTTATTAGTGGCTTACCTCAGTCCTACCGGGACATAATTGAATTTGATGAGCCAAATACCTTAGAAGATACTATTTGAAAAGAAAGGTATTTCTATGAGCAATTCAAGAGTAAGACAGAACCCCATGAAGACTGGAAGAAGAAAGACAATTCGGGATTCAAGAAGAAGGGGTTTAATCCCTCAAAATTTAAGAACTCTAGTAAGATCTCTAGGATGAGCCTTCATGCCAGAAGTGTGTATTAGCAAAATTTTCCATCCCAGAGTGGAAATAATCCATTCAGAGCAACTTCAAGTAAGACTGATAACATAAAGAGAGAAACCTTGAAATGTTTGGGTTGTGGAGAGGAGCACCTGCTGAGGGAATTTCTTCATAGGAAATAGAACCCTAGGAGGGTCTACAACATCCAAGAGGATACCATAGTCAATGATGTGGCTAGTAGCCTGCAAAAAAAAATTTCAACCTTGGATAATAGACAATTTGACCACCAATCTTCAGTGGTGGAGATGGAAGGTACGATTTCCAACCATCATGTTTCCATTTTAATTGACCCTGGTTCTAATTTGAGTTATGTTTCCCCTCAAACTGTTGAGAAATGTAAATCGCAACAAGTTAAACATGTTAAATTATGGTTGGTACAACTCGCCACTAGAACCAAAAGAAAAGTAACAGAGGTCATACCAGCATGTCAATTTGTCATGAGTGGGTTGCCCACCCAAGAAAACCTAAACATACTTCCTCTAGGATCTTATGACCTGTTGATTTGCATGGATAGGTTGGCTTCCCACAAAACCAAGTTCGACTGTTACAGTAAAACTTTGGAGTGTGAAAAAGAAGAAGGAAGGAGGGTAATGTCTCAGTGAGATAGATATCATCCCTCTAAGTGAAGAAGTATTTCATAAAGGGATGTCCCTTGTATGAAATCCAAGTACTAAACTCTGTTAAGGATGAAAAACCTAGCCTAGAGAACCATCCCATATTAAGAGAGTATAAATATGTATTCCTAGAAGAGGTACCAGGTCTACCTCCAAGAATGGATATTGACTTTTCAATAGAACTTGTACCAGGAGCAGTGCCAATGTCTAGAACACCCTATAGAATGAGTATGCTCGAGCTATTTGAGCTCAAACTCCAGCTGAAGGAGATGTGGGACCAACATGGTACACTTTATCAACTGCAATGCAATCTGCATAATCATGTGTTGATTCTATGTGCCTTCTACAAAGCGCTATTTGTCTCACTTTCTAAGAGTATATCCTCTACTTTTTCTACAACTGTTCCTTTAGAAACTGAGACTCTGCACTTGCAGTTGCTATTTCTGAAGCTGAGAATGACTGCTCTATTCTAATTTTAGTTTTTGAACTCTGAGAGTAGCTACTCTATTATATCATGGAAACAACATCATTTGAAACTGAGAGTGGATGAAATTGAAGGTATCTTTTCTTCTTTCATGGAGGTAACTCAATCTCAAATACAGGGACTTCTCCCTCTTAATCTCATACTGTATTGGAATTGTGGTTGTTTTGACTATCTTCGTGAGCATTGGAACTATTTCTTCAATTACTGGAGAAAGTGTCCCTTCATATTCTTCTCCCTCTTTCTAGGAGAATCCTCTAGACACAAATCAGGCTTTGTACATATTTATATTGTTATCTGTAAAATTATTTATTTGTTATATCAATCTTGGAAGTCACCATTAAGTTCCCTTCTAGTCTCAAGGAAAAATACATATCCTAGTCCTTTTGATTGGCTTCCTCCTCTGTCACTAAAACAAGGGAATATTCTTAGGAGATTCCATGTCTCCTAGAGATCTCTGAAGTTATGATCTAGTCTTCTCAACTCATGGCATTTTTTTTTCCTTCCTGGAAGACATCTCTTTTTCCCATCTGATCCTCTTTGAGATTAGGCTCACTCTGAGTCTCCATAATCCCACTGAAGCTTGACTTCCTCTAAGTCTATATAATATTCAGAGTCTCTGTGGGATATACTTGGTATCGAATACCAAGTCTTGATATGAAAATTTGAGTCATACTTCAAATGAATTTTTCTTCCTATCAAGGTAGCTTCAAGATCCATTGACCAAGTCTACTGTGAGTTCTATTCTAATGTCTGGTCATCTTTGGAGCCTTTTTCTCCTTACAATCAATCTCCATATATGAGATTTTTTGTATCTAGAAAAATTAACTTCTTCTTCTTCTTTGGTACATAGATGTATACAGTCATGTATACAACTTGGATAAATGCTTCATGTTTCATCTAATACGTTTCCTCCTGCAACCATCACTATAGATCCCTTAGGGTTATCACTTGTGCTTTGCCTGGAACAAGAGAAACAAGGGAGAAACAATAGATAAGGATAATACTCATTATAATAATAATAAAAACAATAGTGAGAACAATCGTCACAGTAACTCCTTCAGAGCTATCACTTGTGACCTGCCTAAAACAAATGCCAAAAGTAAGAAATACAATAATAAGAAATGAAAGCAACACTCTTCTAGTGTTGTGATCAATCATTCCTCCATGGTAACCTGGAAACAAAACAAGAAGTTTCTCCTAGAGGAGATGTTGGTTTTATCTGGTAAATGATTACAATAAGAATTTATCTCAATAATGCTCACATGCTACCAAGTATAAAAAATTTCAAAGATTACTATCACAACTATAGTGTTTACTTTTAATGAGGCAGTTATCAAACTTGGTATGTGCAATTTTTAATAAATCAAACTTAATTAATCAAACTTGGAACGTGGAGTATTGTCCTCAAGAATGAGTGTGTTGATTTTATTTCGAGTCTTCTTCACTCAAGATGACAAGTTAGGGAATAGACTCTATAATCTCAACTTTAATCAATCTAATACTTTGAATTTCATTTTGACCAATGGTTAGTATGATAAATTCAACATATAAAAATGAAACCTGGATATTCATAAGATCACAATAATTCCATAACAAGTAGAGGCATATCAAAGTAATCAAACTTGGGGTGCATTTTACCTATAAATGTGTTGGATCTGAGATTCTTCTGGATCTATGATTATTGCTTAGAAAAATATCCTTTATCCTACAAGTACCCTTTAAAATAATGATACAGTTTGAACATATGTAAGTACATACCTCTGAAAACATCGGCAGGTGGTGGCACCATCCAGAAAAAACAACAATAAATAACAAACCTTTAAAAATTCAAAGGTGTTGCACTTGTAATTTAAAGGTAGCTGCAGATTTTCTAGGGTAAGGCACACTAGGACAATAAAAATGAGTCCCAACACTTCAAAAAAACTTTCACTGCAATTGGTGTTGGCACTAAGACCGGTGCTGCAACTGGAATGAAGGAATTGGCATTGGAACTGCAATTGATACTACAACTGCAATTGATACTGCAATTGCAACTGATACTGCAACTGTAATTGGTATTGTAACTGCAACAACAACTACAACCTAGGATTTTATGAGGAACCCCTATTTTCTAAAACTTCAATTTTCAGAATTTTGATCCAGGGACTATATGCACCCTCCTAGGGTGAGTTCCTAGGCGTGGTTACTTTCTCCAAC
>JASDQU010736591.1:236672-248007 GCA_032191745.1 Picea mariana
CTGCAATTGCAACTGATACTGCAACTGTAATTGGTATTGTAACTGCAACAACAACTACAACCTAGGATTTTATGAGGAACCCCTATTTTCTAAAACTTCAATTTTCAGAATTTTGATCCAGGGACTATATGCACCCTCCTAGGGTGAGTTCCTAGGCGTGGTTACTTTCTCCAACGTCCTCCTCAAACAAGGAAAAATTCACACAAGGGTTTATGCAAAAACCCTAATTATGCAGCAGCTGTAATACTGAAAACTGGATTGTGAGTTGGTCTCTTCCAGGCCTGCTCTGATACCATGTCGAAGTTTTACTTATACAGCTAGCAGTTACGGTTCTTCTTTATTATTATAACCATTTATCACATTAGTTGCATAATAAGATCATGTTAAGAGAGGCAATCACAGAAACAAAATAGACACACAGATTATCCTGGGAAACCCTCACGGGGGAGAAAACCCAGCAAAAACTTCCTCAATATAGATAGAGAAAAGACCGAACAAAATATCCTCCTCTACTCCTTTACTAGGAAGAGTAGTGCACCACTTAACCAAGAGATACCAAGAGATATACCAAGAACCCTCCTTGACGTCACCCCCAGTTGCAACAACTACTCCTCCAAGACTTGCATGCTTCTTCATAGTTGTAGAGCTAGTGTGGTGAGTGTGTCCAAATGAGGCACCATCCTCACATATAAATACATGTTGTGAGGTGGCACTAGGGTTGTGACTCTTCACTTGGTGGATCCAACTTCTACTAGAAGTGGCTAAAACCACTTTACAATTACTAGGGGTCGCCTTTACAAATACCACCATACAAATACATGTTTGACCAATCCACAAAAGGGGATTTGATCTTATAAAAGACCTGACTTGATCAATCCACAAAAGGGGATTTGATCTATACAATAATGACTCAAATATAAGTAGAATAGTCTTCGAAGTTACAATATTTCAACAATAAACACCCATTCCAACCACCAAAACAAAAAACAATTTACTATGAAATAATGATTAAAATAGTGAAATGGTCAATCACCAAAATAGGTTAGCATAGTATTAATAACCAATAACCATTTCATATTTACCACCAACAACTAAATAAAACACATTAGTAAGAATGAATTATCCTTTCATGGGAATAGTCTACAACTAAAGAAACAATATTGCAATCATTCTAGCATAAAAAGTAGGGAATAGTCCCACACTAAAATGAGTCTCCAAAAAGCTACCAGTAATGGCTTCTCCTAATTAACAATTCATAGAATAGTCTACAACAATCTACAAGACATCGTTTTCTCTATTAATTTTATTCTATTTATACAAGAAAGGGAGAGGGAGGTTAATTATTTTGATTTCTCCATTTTGCTATCAAGTTCCCTTTTTGGTGGCTTATTTTCTTGATTCAAATCTCTCTTCTAAAAAATTGGGTTTTCTTTTATTTTTATGTATGACTCCTTTGGTGATTTGATTCCCTTTTTGTCTAGTTAGATTATTTGCTTAGCTATCCATTTTTCCCACTGGGGGTTCATTTGTGTTTGTCAGTTTGAAATTATTGTACTCTTGTTCCACCTGATGTTTTTTATTTCCTTTGTAGATTTAAACTTACTTTTATTTAACTATCCAAGTCTCCTCATTGTCATTCAATTATGTTTTCATTTGTTTTAAGTTACCTACATTTTAGTGTAAAAATAACATGCCACACATGCAATTTAGCATTAATAAAATAATTCCATTGATCAAAACTTCTTTTTTTCCCAATGTGTTTTAAGATCTAATAGGGGCCATGGAACTTAGATGCTAGCTTATGCTAGCCATATTTTCATTGAGAGATGTCTATATATAGGGTTGGAGGTGAAGAAACACCTAATAACATTTATCAAATTTGCATTCTAAGAAACAACAATCTCTACTTGTTGTTTCATTTGATTTCGAGCTAAGACCAAATTGGCCTTAATTATATGGAGAACATTACCTCTATGTTGGCCCTTGGTTATGGAAGCAAGAGAAGATTAAGGGAGAAAAGGAAAAATGCGAACTGCACGGAAGACACAGTGACTGATACTGGGTCGAAGTGAGAAAAAGAGCAGAAAAGACGGAGCAAAGTAAGAGAAAGCAACCCATGGGGACTAGGAGATTGAGGATGACAAATCAGAAAGGAAGAGGGATCATGGACAACTCAGCAAGCGAAAGAATATGTCAACATATTCTTTGAAGCACCGCACATGAAGGAAGGAAAGACAGGTTGGTGAAGCCCTGAAAAAGAGGGTCAAGTTGAGCTAGGGTTTTAGACACCTAGGGTTTTGGTATCTAGGGTTTTGACACTTAATTTTCAACCTAAGGGCATCCGAGAGATATTGTAATGTATAAATAAAGGGCTAAAGGGCTTGGGATGGGTGGGTGCTAAGTTGGTTGAGATTTCATTATTATTGTGTGATTGAGTGAGTACTACTGTGTGAGAGAGAAGTGTTGAGTGCGAGAGCCTTCTTGTATTGTAGGATCTTCAGCTAGGTGCGAAGATCAACCCTGCAGCTAGGTGCATAGGGAGGGGAGAGAAAGAGAGAGAAGAAAAGAAGACCTGCTAGCTAAGAGCACAGATAAGAACTATATGCTTCCATCTTAAAATATCATAAAGCATAGTTCAGTGGATGTAGCCCTAGGGAGAGGGTGAACCATGTATATCTTGTGTTATGTGTGATTTATGTTGTGTTCTCTGTCATTTGATATGCTTCTATTGTGATATTGTATTAGATCTGAAATATAACTCGCGCAGTAGGTTTAAGGAAGATAAAGAATAACTAGGCGACTGTGTATTGTTGTTGTGAATCCACTCTGCATTTCCTCTGGTTGTAGACACTTGTGTCCTGCAACCCCCTATAGCTACTTTGGGTGATACTGCATCTTCTTCGCAGGTGTTGCTGAAAGGGCCAGTAGTTAGGGTTTTTTTGGTGCGTTGTTGTAGCGTTGAACCCCGGGTCTACCCCTATGCCAACAAATGGTTTCGATGTCAGGACCAGAATCTTCTTGAGGGAATGTCAAGGTGATTTCCATCGAAGACAGAGATTCATAAGTGGATAGAATATCAAGAAAAGGACTTCCTTGAAGCCCAGAACAAGAACCCTAGTCTTGGTATGGAGGATTGGTTGGGAAGATATATCTTTACTGATATACATGAGATTTTCTTTGGAGGAATCCATCGGGAGATATATGAGTGGCTAGCTAGGTTAGCAGATACCCAACTCGAATTTAGACTTAGACCACCTATGGTTTGGACATCGATGTCAATCAAGAAGGTCAAGAGAGTTGACAACGTCATGTCAAGAGTAGTAGATCACTGGTTTGATAGTACCATCGAAGGGTATATCAGTAAGTTTGTTGTTGACATAGTGGAATCGTATATTCAAGCAAAGAGATATTTCTTTAAGGGACCTAGAGGAAATTTTTTACATTTTCTGAAGTTGAAGATCAAGATGCTATTACATGAGAAGAACATCTTGAAGATACAGTAATTAGTCAGATTGAAAGAGATAATGTTCAAAAATTCAGACAACGACAATGACACAGAGGTTGGACATAAGCACTATGGGAGAGTGTTCAGAGAAGTTCATCTCGCGAACCTGTTTAAGAAAAACTACGGAGATGAAGGGTTCTACAGTGGAGAAGAGGTAGATCTGACAGACGAAGAGCATTTAGAATCCACTAGGATAGAGGAACCTTGCCGAGAAGAGCCAGAAACTTCAAGAACTGCGCCGACTGTTGAAGTAAGTACTATTATTCCTCTTGTTGCTTCAACAACGTTAATTAACCAATGTAACCTAAGTCATTAAAATGCTTAGAGCACTGTCACTATTAGTCCACCACATACCCAGTCAGGAAACCTAGGAATATCTATGGCAGATGAGATGAGGTTACCCACCTTTAGAGGATATGGATCTAAAGATCTTGATCAGCACTGGTTTCTATGTGAAGTTGTGTGGAGTATTAATAATATCACCGATGAAGCTGTCAAACGAGCTCAGTTCAACACTACCCTAAGAGATCTTGCACTGAGTTGGTACATGAAATCTGTCCAAGGAGATACACCTTAACCACTGAATGCCATTAAGACTGAGCTAATTGTCAAATTCAAGAAACCTAAGTAAGAGTCGCAATGCATTATAGAACTAAAAGAAATCAAGCAGAGAACAGTTGAACCTATGCGGGACTTTGATCAGAGATTTAAGACCTTAACAGGCCATTTGACTTTTCAAATCCCGGATGAGAAGAACAAGGAATGGTTCATTATTTCCCTCTTTCCACACATCAGAGTTCCTATGATGCAACAAAAGATTACTTTGCAGGCTGAGGCACTGGAGATCACCATGAAATTAGAATCAACCTCGATGGGAGAATCCATCTCAGGTATGAGTCAAATCTTGAGTCAGATAACTAGCTTATCACTGTAGGTCAAAGATATGAAGAAAGACAAGGGAAAAGATAAAAGAGAAGACATCTGGTGTATCAGATGAAAATCAGAAGGCCATGACAAGGAGCATTGTCCCCTATTTCATGAATACTTGGACTCTGGAGCTCTGATCCCTTTGAAGCAATTTACCCTACCCTAGTGTGAGGTATGTATAAATCGGCATTGCCCTAGTGAATGTTACTATCTTCAAAAATATGTCCAGACACCCACAAATCTGTATTTCACGTTCTATAAGTGAGTAGAAAACAATGACAGGGATTGTAGGGCTTACGATCTCATTCATGACAGGTCAAGGGATATATACAAAATTCAAGGTGAAGTACAACAAGAAGGAAGAGCTGGGCAGTATAATTCCCATGGGAGAGGAAACTTCAACCCTCATGGTGGATTCTGAGGAAGAGGAAGAGGAGGAGGTATGGGTTGAGGTCAAGGACAGATCATTTGTTATAACTGCACATAGCCAGGACACTTGGCAAGGGACTGTCAGAACCCTTGTACCACTTGCAGCTATTGCAACTCATTCGATCATGTTATCGAGGAGTGTCCAACATTGTTGGCTAAGCTTCGGGAGAAACGAGGAGGAAACCAACAAATACAACTAATCAAAGACGAACCTTGTGGAGAAGATCCTAGATTCGCTATTATCACTAGAAGAGGCATTGTTATAGGAGAAGACAAAGTGATCCAAGAAAAGAGAAGAAGATATTTGAGGAAGCAAGAAAGGAATTTGGAAGAGGTCATGCTTCTTCATCAAAGGTTCGACCAAAATTAAGAGAATGTGGAATGCCTCTGGCATTTGATCAGTCTACTTTGCCCGGAGATGGAAAATAGGTGAGTAAATTTGTTACTTTCTTGTATACATTTATTGAGTTGATTAAAAATGAAAAAGCCATACAAGAACTAAAAAATTTAGTCAGACAGTATGAGATAGGAAGGGTATATCCTTTAATGAATAAATTAGTACATCAACTATCCAAGAAGAGAAGGACAAATAAATAACTACACCTTAATTCTCAAATTGGAGAGTACGATATAGACTATGTGGTCCTCGACTTAGGGTCGGAGGTCAATGTCATGACGAAGCAGATCTGGGCACTGATGGGAAAACCTAAGTTGATCTATTCCCCTATCAGGCTTATGTTGGCTAATCAACAATATGTAAGCCTCTTTGGAATACTAGACCATGCCCCTGTGGAGATTGACAGAGTAAGGATGTTTGTAGATTTCGAGGTGACTGAGATAGTTGATGATAGTTGTCCCTACCATGCACTGTTAGGAATCGATTGGGCTTTCAATAATTCCATTGTGGTTGATTTAAAGAAAAGAAGAATGATGTTTGAAGGAGATGGCCTTAGGGTCATTGCACCTTTGGATCCCGATGAAGGTCAAAGATACACATAACCCATCAAAGAAGAAGACCGCACATATGAACTAGAAAACATATACAAACTAACAACAAGACAACAAGACTACATTAATCCTACAATAGATGGGAATTTGAGTTGGTGAAGTGACAATGCATGGTCATCATATTTAGAAGAAGCATTAGAGAACTGGTAGAACAAAATGTATGAAGTATCTACAAGGATATGTGATAGATTAACCAGAGAAGTTCATTGGATTGGCACAACAATAAGTAATTTGCCCACCTTTGATGGTCTAAATCACTTAGAAGCATTCTTAGTGAACTTTGAAGAAATTGTACCAACACAACAAATATTGTTGGCAATGGATGAGGCCCTGAAATCAACTCCAGCGAGATGGTGGGGGACACACAAAAACAATATTACAGACTGGGTACAATGTCACAATTTGATGACAACGCGATTTTCAGAGAAAGTAGAAGGTTGTGAAGTTAGGTACACAGGTCAAAGCTGTCCGAAGGACCATGTGCGAACTTACGAGGAATCCTAGAGCAACATTCCTCAAGAATAGTGGGTACACAAATTCATGGACACAACTCCCATCAACTCTTATCTTAAAGCAAAACTAAGCCTCATCACTGCAGACTCGGAAGGTATGACCCAAAACTTTGTAACTACCTTTTTGTTTGAAAGCCAATATCCTACAGTAGAATAATCATTAGAGGTTGTAAGGAAAAAAGTGTTTGAGGAGGCACCTAGCCTCCCTTTGGAGAAAGAAGAGGATGAATGGACTGCCCCTCTTCAAAACTTGCAAGGTTGTTACAATATCAATGCAGCTAAAGACAATGATCCTAGGAATGTGAACATCGCAGAAATAGAAGGCCAAAGAGATGTAGAAGGACCAAGATTCGAACTACCTTTTGTTGGACAACCAATTAAAATAAAAAAAATCAACATTGGAACATAACAGACACCAAAACTTACAAATGTTGGAGATTATTGGGATGTTTCCACCATTGACAAGATCACAGAGTTACTACATGAGTATCAAGACTTGTTTCCAACCAATTTCACTGATATGAAGGGAATTAAAGGGCCCATGGGAAAGATGAGGATCCCTTTGAAACCAGATGCAAGGCCAGTCAAACAGAGACCCTACATATTGAACCCTAGATATAAGGAGAAAGTGAAGATTGAACTTGACAGAATGATGGAAGCAGGAATCATAGAACATGTTGAAGAGTTAGAGTGGATTAGCCTTATGGTGGTACAAGATAAGAAGATGAGAAATCAGGATCTATGTAGATCTTAGGAAGCTAAATGATGACTATTTGCATGACCCATTCCCTACGCCATTCACGGACGAAGTGTTAGACAATGTAGGATGACAGGAGGTATATTATTTTGCAGATGGATTTTCAGGATACAACATTCATATTGAGAATATTTTAAAGAAAGACTGTCAGTTTCATTGGACAAAATAATTCCACTAGAGCTTCGACACACTGAAATAGAAAATGGTTACTGCGCCCATTTTGGTTTTCCCAGATTGGAGTAAGAAATTTCACATGCATGTCGATGCATCTTCTATTGCATTAGGAGCAATGTTAGCACAACTGAGAGCTAGAGACATTGACCACCTGTTAGCCTTTGCTAGCAGGAAGCTATCAACAACTAAGATTAATTACACCACCACTAAGCGAGAAGGATTAACCATGGTGTTTGCACTGCATAAGTTCCACCACTACTTGTTGGAAGGACATTTTAATATGTTCAATAATCATTTTGGGCTTAAATACTTAGTCAACAAGCTAGTGTTGGGGGGAATAATATGCATATGACTACTATTGTTTCAGAAATATGATTTCAAGATCGGGGTTAAGCCATGAAGAATGAACAAAGGTCCTAACTAGTTGTCGAGGTTGGAACATGGAGAAGAGCCTACTAGTTTGGAGGATACACTGCCATATGCATAGTTGATGGCCATCGAGAAGGTTTATGATCACTTCACGGAGATAGTGCAGTTCCTGTCAATAGGACTGGCACCTAGTGACTATACAATTATTCAGAAGAAACAATTGGTAGTGCACGCTGCAAATTTTTCACTTATAGTTGCACAATTATACAAGATGGGGCCTGATGAGATATTGAGGAAGTGTGTTATGGAAGCAGAGAGACCATTGATCCTCATAGAAGCACATGAAAGCATCGCAAGAAGACACTACGCAAGGAAAGAAACAACGCAGAAGATTCTTAGGGTTGGTCTTTGATGGCCTACTCTACATAAAGATGCTAAGGAATAATATAAGGCCTATGATGTATGCCAAAGAGTTGGGAAACCATCCAGAAGAGATGATATGCCTTTACCACCTCAACTGACCTTACAGGCATTTGAGAAATGGGCCATTGACTTTGTAGGACCTATCAACCCACCAGGAAAGTGCACAGGATCTAGATACATAATCACTACGACAGAGTATTTGACCAGATGGGCAGAAGCAAGAGCAGTTAAGGACTGTAGTGCAACTACAGTTGTGCGCTTCATATTTGATGATATCATAACCAAGTTTGGATGCCCAAAAATCCTTATGAGCGATCAAGGAACACATATTATTAGCAAGACTATTGAAGCCTTGACTCAGGAATTTGAAGTTCACCATCAGAAGAGCACACCCTATCATCCACAAGAAAATGGGATAGTTGAAGAATTCAATAATATCTTGGAGACAACATTGACAAAGATATGCAGCTTGAACAGGGATGACTAGGATTTGAGAGTACCAGCAGTATTATGGGTCTATAGAACCACTTGCAAGAAACTGACCATGCAGACCCCCTTAAAATTGGTCTATGGTCTAGAAGCAGTTGTACCCATGGAATATTTGGTTCCTAGTCTGAGAATTGCAGCCTTTATAGATATGGATGACATTGGCGCTATGCAAGAGAGGCTTGCATAGTTGGTCGAACTGGAAGAAGACATATTTATCGCAGGATTTCACCAGCAGGTTCAGAAAGAAAGAGAAAAGGCATACCATGACAGACACATCAAGAAGAAAGCTTTCAAGCAAGGAGATCTAGTATTGGTATATGACAGTAAGTTCATGAGGCATCCAGGGAAGTTCAATACGCATTGTCTTGGGCCATATGAGGTTTCCTATGTTACAGAAGGAGGAGCTATGCATTTGAAGACTTTGACTAGAGAATGGAAGGAAGGTTTGGTGAACGGAAGCCGGTTGAAATTGTATTATGACAACCAGTTGCCTCGTAGCTCTTAGAAAAAGAAAAAGGAAAAGGGTCTAGGTACCAAGTGTAGTTGAAACTGGGAACCAGACATAGAAAAGACAGTCTGCACATAGAAGGGAGGGACAAAGAAGAAAGCACAAGCTTCCCTGCACAATCTGATGTTGAAATGAAACAGAAAGTTCAGACCTAAAGTTCCTTGGGATGAGTCACAGGTGAGTGTTGGGGGCCTATTGTCCCTTGGTTATGGAAGCAAGGGAAGATTAAGGGAGAAAAGGAAAAATGTGAACTGTGCGGAAGACACAAAGACTGATACTAGGTTGAAGTGAGCAAAAGAGAAGAAAAGATGAAGCGAAGTAAAGGAAAGAAAGTCTTGGACTAGGAGATCGAGGATGATACATCAGAAAGGAAGAGGGATTGTGGACAACTCGGCAAGCGAAAGAAGATGCCAACAGATGCTTTGAAGCACCATGCATGAAGGAAGGAAAGATGATGCAGGAGCATCGCTCAACTACCAAGCGAGCCAGCGCGTGGAGAAAGAATGTACAGTTGGACAAGCCAGCAAACTTCAGATTTTGAATTCTACCTTGGCATTGTTGCGCCACCATTTAACTAAAGGCATTCAAAGCCGAGCGCACTTGTATTATGTTATAGATAGGAAGGCATTTAATACAATTAAGGCTGGTAGATAGAAATTAACTGTAGATTAGACAGTTTTAGCTTTCGAGAGGGAAAATGGAGTATAGACACCCTCCCTTGTATCATTGTAAGATAACATTCGTTCAACATTAGCATTGAGAGAAAGAAGAGCAGAGCAGAGAGTTGTGAAGAACCTCCATGTACAGATATTGAATTAATAGGAAGAACTTTGATTCAATTCCATGGATGCGTTTGATCTCTGTGTGTTGCTGATATTATGCTTTTGCATGTTTGCTTCTTTTTATGCTTATCTGTTATATGCTGCATATGTGATAGCATATCAGGTCAGGAACCTGAGAGAATGAGGGAATGCGTTTTAATTGTTTCTCTGTTTAGGCCAGGAGATTCCTGCATAGAGTGCAGTGGAATTCCTCCGCATAGAGTGTGTCGAGGGGGCTAAATAGTTGAACTTTTGTTCTCTCTTACTCAAGAGTGAATTGACTTATTCGAGCCGTGCAGGGGAGTGCAGGTCAAATTTGAGTCTCAGTAGCAAGTCTGAGAAGGGGAAGGTTGAAGCTGTTGCGAGCATGAGCGTGCAGAACCCAGAAGACTTCATCACTTTTGGAAATGGTTGAAGACCGAGCACAGGGAGTGTGTTCGAGAAATCCCTGAAGGAGTCCGAGTTGACAAAAGCTCAGGAGGGATAGTCCCTTTGTTTCAGTTGCACAGGACGAAGGTGGCGAAACAGAGGATTCTCCAGAGGAAGAGAATCGACGACTTGAATTTGTTGTGAAGACTCGCGAAGTCCCGTGGATCGTTGGATCTGGGAGGAGGAGCGAGGAGGTTAACCCTCAGACGCAAGAAGGACCATTTGCCATCACATATCGGCGAATCGGGGTTGGCGCTTGCCAGAATCACATGCACGTCAAAATCGCGAGCTGCGGTTCCCCGATTTGATTGGAGTCGTCGATTTGCGGAGGGACAGGTGGCACGAATCCGGAGCATCGGGGTTTTGGAATTCGGGGTTTCTAGAAGCAAGGAAGCTTGTGTCGTGGATCCGCGATACAAGAAATCCAGAGTTTAATGTGGCATCGTGGGCCCGGGGAACTTAGTGGAGGACAGGTGGCCTCACGTCGGGGATCGGCACCTCGGCACTCGGAGGTTTGAAAGGGGGAGACATCGCGGCCTTTTGTCTACCGATTTTTCGAAGGGGAAACCCCGATACACGAGAGTGTTGACCGTTGACCATCGGCGTTCGGGGTTCGGCGGTTGAGTGACTGAGAGGAGGGTCACGAAATTCACGATATCGCGAGACCCGATCTCCCGGTTTCCGAAGGGAGAATCACGCAGGAGTATTTATGTGGGTAAAGAACTCCCGAGGGAGTTGGAAGAGCTTTGACTCTTCGGGCCTGAGAACGAAGAAGGTCTTGAGGGTGCAACCGTCCGCTGAGGGGCAGGTTGCGTCAGAGTGGTATCAGAGCGATTAAGTCTTGTCTGTATATTGCAGGCGAGAGAAGAGAAGGAGAAAGAGGAAACACTCTGATACTCACGACTTGCATAGAGTGGTATCAGAGCGGGGATTGAGTTCTCTTTGTTCAGGTAGCAGAGGGAAGTAGATACAAAATGCCACCCA
>JASDQU010736592.1:40041-51141 GCA_032191745.1 Picea mariana
AGTCTGTTTGATCTCCTTTTATACACGTGGGCACAATGTTTCAACTTCCCAACTCCTTGGGAAAACTGATGAAAACTGTCCAGCCAACTGAAATGCCAAACGATCGACAACTAATTTGCAATCATGAGTTTTACTAACAGATTTGTAACTGAAAGTGTTAAGTGTGCGTGGAAGAACAGTAACCCTCCGATCACATTCAAGCCTTATCCTCACCGTTGGATAATCTTCATTGTTCTTGCCTTTTAAATCGGGTTTCGGCATTCTTCATGTTCACTGTTCTTTTCACTTATAAATCCTGATACACAAAATTCTATATATCAATCAAATCAACGATCCAGGTGCAAGCTTGACTCAACGGCTACGATTGTGTCGCGATATCCCATATTGCGATCTTAGCATTGTTGCAGTGTGTTCTTGTCTCCTTGATATTGCGATTTGTGAAACTCCAATACAATCTAGAATCAACGGTCTAGATAAAAGCTTGATCTGACGGCTCAGATTGCATCACGATTCCGCATATCGTGAAATCAGCACTCTTGATGTCAAGTGACTTTGTCATTTCTAAGTTCCAATACCCGATGCCGATGCACCCATTTCCACATGCTAGCCCTATTGGCTATAGGCCTTGGCCCATATGACTTTAAACACATGACCTCGGTCAAACCTCTCATCGGAGTTTCGGCATTTTCGATGTCACCATGCACATGCCTACGGAATTCCCGATCCTCCGATCTCTGATTCTCCGATGAAGGAAATCAATGATCCATATCTCATTCTTTCTTTAATGGCTGCGATTAAATCACGAAATCGCATATCGCGATTTCAGGGTTTTCGTTGTCAAGTGAATTGGACATTTCAAAGTCCCGATCCCCGATTCTCCGATGAAGCCTCCTGTCGAGCTTCTCCCAGTGGTGCCCAATATCTAACACACGTCCTCTCCAAGTGGACGGTCCCAATCTCTACTTGATTTAACGGCTATGATTAAATCGCCATATCGCATATCACGATTTCGACATTTCTAATATTCAAATTTCTTGTCACTTCCAAGTCGCGAAGCCCGAAACTTCGATACAGACTTGAATCAACGATCCAGATTCATTTTTGATGATCCATTGACTACTATTGAATCGTGAAAGCTTGTTGCAATGGGATCCCTGTCTGATACAGGCTTGCCATCAATGACCTCCATCATTCGCTAATTCGCTGTCTGTTGCCATCAATGACAACCATTCGCTGATTTGTTGTCTTTTGCCAACATGCACTCGTTGCTTTTGCAATATTTTCCAACATGAATAACATTCTCTGTCATAGGTTCTTTCGAGAATTTTTCCACTATGGTGACCACTTGTTCCATTTATTCACATCGTCCTTCAATTTCCTCAAAATCTATGCAAGCAACATCTTGTACTGGACGGAGTCGCTGAGTCACTTCCATGACCTTAGTCTGTATGGAATGAACTTGTTGTTGAGCTGTGTGTTGTTCCTGGGATCATTTCATCCTCTCAACCACTAGTAGCATCTTCAATTGTAGTTGCACCATTGTTGCTTGCTACCTGGCCTCCTAAAGCTATGACTCCAGTGTCCTTATTTTAGGGTCCTCTATAAGGTGCTTGTAATTCTACACACTTTGACCATTGAGTTGTTTACATTCTAAGGCAAATGCCTTGATTCTCTAGACTGCGCTCCAGGCAGTTTCTTTTCTCTGGTCTCGCACTTCCTACAGAGTTCTTGGCACTGCTTGTAGCTCCAGTTCTGCTACCCTCTATTAGAGTTGTTGGATGGCTTCAACAAGCTTCCCTACATGGCTTTCCACTGGGTCTTCTTCAATCTGTTCTAAGCCCATCACATAGTGAAATTTTCTAGTGACTTATTCGTTAAATCCAATCTGCTCTACGAGCATCTTTTCCTTCTCCTTCTAGATCTGCTCTCTATCCTCTGCACACTTGTCTTGGATGTCATCTTTTTCCTATTGCGCAATCTGACATTTCTCTATGGTTTCCTCTTTATATTTCTTTAAGACCTTTGTGGCCTGCTCCTTTTCTTCTTGAACACAATGAAGGCAAGCTTTGGTCACATCTGCTATTCGACGTAGCTAGGCAAGCTCGTCTCCCAGCTCTATTCCTTCTTATGATGGGGGTGCAGTAGATAATATATGGCTGGAGTATAGGGCTTGTTATACCCCTTTCATCTCTACTTCAATTCTTTCATACATGGTCTCTTGTTTGGCTTCATTGTGCTGTAAGATATCTTCTGAGGTATTTGAGATAGCGGCGATGATGAAATCTATGTCATCCATCGTGAGCACAGACTACATCTATGGTTTACTAGCTTTAGAATTCTTTCACAATGTAGGTTWCGTGGGGAAACCTTTCTTTTCTTGGAGGTCTCAGCTTCGCCAATAGGATCCCTAGGCGGTGGTACTTCACCTCGTTTCTTCTTTTCTTCTTCTCCTCTGTCCTCTTCTTTGTCTACTTCGTCATCACCTCCCCCTCTAGGTGAGTCTGAATAAATCTCTTCGGATGCATTGTTCAAGTCTTGTACCTCTTCCTTTTTCTTCCTTATACTACTATTGGGTGCATCATACTCTTCGCGAGTGTTGGCCCTTGACCAAGTTTTGGGAGATTTTGGTCATAGTGAGCTATTTTGGAACTTCAATAGCTTGTCGAAGGAGGAGCGCAAGATAAAGTAGATATCAAGGGATATCAACCCACTTTTGGGTCGTTTTTGGGTTTTGGGGGATAATGTAACAGGAATGGGATGTCGTCCCATGGGTTTTACCCATGTTTATGCCTATTTTGTAAAGTATAAATAGAAGGCTAGGCATTGTAGAAAGAAAACTAGTAGATGAGTAAGCTAAGTGCTAGTGTTGATTGTAAGGGCTTTGTGTATTCTGTGTAAGACTTGCAGAGATGAGTGCAAGTCCCTGTGCAAGACTATAGAAGGCTTTGTGTTGTAATGCAAGGAAGAAGGATCTAGCGAGCTATGCAGATCTTTTATCTTGTGTAGAGTAAGGGTTTTGAGGCTCTGTGCTTGTAACTGATTGACTGAAGACTATAAATAAGAAGAGTTGGTGGATGTAGCCCCAAGGTGGGGGTCAACCACATAAATCCTATGTTATGATACTTTGTGCTTTGTCTTATCTGATTTACATGTTATTTTCTAAGTGCTTGGTTGTATTTAGATAAATCTACTTATGCTTAGTGCTTATTAGATGTGATAATGTTAGATCTAATCTATATGGTTATATTTAGTGCTTGATCTACTCGATCTGATCTATTTTCTTATGCTAAGTGCTTGAATACAATAGATTAGTGTGAGTTCTTGAAGCTCTGTTCTATTAGTGGAGTGGATATTGCTTGCATATTGAGGAACTGACGGTGTTAAGTGCTTTATTAAGTATTAGAATCACAGATTTGTGTCCCAGCTAAGATTGCAAACACCTAAGTCTTGCAACCACCCTTGCCTCTACCTCAGGTGAGACGTCATATTCTTCACAGGTGTTGCCAAAAGGGTCGGTAGTTAGGKCTTTGTTGGTGCACTGTTGTAGTGTTGAACCTTGGGTCTACCCCTATGCCAACAAATGGTTCTGTTGCCKAAACCTAAAACTATGATTGTTGGGAACTAAGAAAGAAGAAGCTTTGTGCAAAGATTCATCCTGAAATTGTGGAAGCTTTCTGCATAGATCTATGCCCTAGCATGCAATATTCTACTTGATTTATAAAGCTCTGTTCTAAATAAAGAAGCATGATCTGAAGAAAGGAGATCAGATCTGAAGAAAAGAGGTAAGATCTGGAAGCTTTGTGCCCTAAGAAAGGTAAAAGTGGGAATTATTGATTAAAAAGAGGTAAGATATGTAAGCTTTGTACTCTGATAAAGGTAAGAATATTTAAAAGTTTTAGATCTAGAAGATTTGTGCTTTGTAGAAGTAAGATAAGTTGAAATTTTTGTTTCTAGAGTATGGATCTAGGTATGTTTAATAGATTCTGTCCTAGTTTGAAAACTAGGGCATAAATAGATGAAAGAAGGTTTGATATGAGTAGATCTAATAAGAATAGTGAAATATGTGTTATACCTATGCATAGAAAGAATGTTTGGACTAATGAATTGTAAATGTGTTGAACCTGCACATAATAGATCTAGCTAGAAAAAACTACACACATTTGCAGAGAGAAATTAAGAAAGAAGAAGCAAGATAGAAAGAATGGAAGAATTCTCATTAACTGTATTCCACACTCAAAGAGTGAATAATTTACAATATATATATATATAATAAATGAGTAAATAATGAGCCATAGTGGTGGTCTAGATTGATCTGGACACACACCAGTAGTTACAAGAGTAAATTGCCACCTAGTCTAGTCTCTCAGGTAGTTACAGGAGTGAACTGCCACCTAGATGAGTTAACTAGTCAACTAGTCTTCAGTTAACTCACTGGACAAAGAGTAGTGAGTTGGTGATGATCCCAATGTTGCATGGTGGAAAAACCAATGCAACATCTAAACTCAACTCAATTATTCAAACTAAAGTGTCAACTAAAAGAGAATATTCTCTAGGTGGAATTTTCTCCCCTAAAATATAGGAGACTGGATAATGACTAATTATGACTAATAAACAAGGAATAACCTTAGGAAAAATAAATCCTAGGTGTGTGTGAAGTAACTCCAACACCCCCCCTGAACATTACTATGGTGAAAATAAAGAATGGGTCCTGGCTACGAGGCCATGTTAGGTACCCAAAGACAAAAGATACATTGAACTAAACGAGGAAAGAGGGAAAACCTCATGGAAACAAACCTCCCCCTCAAATTACAATGCATAAAATAAAAAATGATAATGAACAAAAGGAAGTTGCTAAGCAACCATGTCCTTCACTCCAAGAAGACCTCACAACTATGCAAGTTTGTGCTCTTTGAAGATTTTGTTGAAGATGTAGATGTTTGCACAGATCTGATGAAGTATATGCATCATTGATATTTCCACACATATCCACTTTATCTTCTTGTAATGAATAATATCCAAATAAATTTTGGATAAAACTTTGAAAACCATGCGGCCGTTTCCAGAAAAATGCTGAAATTTTGTTGATTTTAAAACAATCATAACTTCACTTTATGGACTCTCTTTTGGACGATAGTTTTTTTAAAATTGGATATCTTTCCGAGAGGAATTCAAATATCCAATTTGTTTTTGCAAATGTTTCTCATAAAATATCAGAATGGTGTCTGATCTGCGTGGCTCCCTTTTTGTCTCCTGACATGCAAGCATGGTGCATGCAAAAGTGTTTGCATGTGACTCTTGAGATGCATGCCATATATCTTTCACATGAATTTCAGAAAATAAATCTGAAATGGAGTAGACATCATCTTCAATTATTGGAATACTAATTTCTGCAAAAACTTTTGTATAAGACTCTTCATAATAAGAGGCTTGATCTTTTGATGACTTATCTTTCGGCTCTATCTGTTCAACCTCTTGCATGAAATATTCACAATAAAGTTTATTCCCAAATATAACCTCCAATATGGTCCATAATTCATTTGGAGTTAATCCTTTTGATTCTTCATATACTTGATGGAAAAGTTCAGGAGAAACAAACATGCCAATACTTCCTATGGCCATATCTTGTCTATTGAGAAAATTGTTTTTCTCATCGATAGAATCATGCTCTACTTCCATTGCCATGGTTATTTGGTATAAGCCTTTGCATATTAGTAGAAACAAAATTTTTATCTTCCATTCCAAATAGTTGTGAGGTGTGAGAATTATTTCCGGTGAATAATCCATCTTTTGTTGTCTTCAATCTTTTGTACCTGCAAAAAATGATTCAGTGTAGATTTTTCTTAGCATTCCATCAGCTCTGATACCATGTAAATGTGTTGAACCTACATAGAATAGATCTAGCTAGAAAATACTACACACATTTGCAGAGAGAAATAGAGAAAGAAGAAGCAAGATAGAAAGAATGGAAGAATTCTCATTAACCATATTCCACACTCAAAGAGTGAATAATTTACAATATATATAGAATAAATAAGTAACTAATGAGCCATAGTGGTGGTCTAGATTGATATGGACACACACTAGTAGTTACTAGAGTAAAGTTCCACCTAGTCTAGTCTCTTAGGCAGTTACAGGAGTGAACTGCCACCTAGCTGAGTTAACCAGTCAACTAGTCTTCAGTTAACTGACTGAACAAAGAGTAGTGAGTTGATGATGATCCCAATGTTGCATGGTGGAAAAACCAATGCAACATATAAACTCAACTCAATTAGTCAAACTGAAGTGTCAACTGAAAGAGAATATTCTCCAGGTGGAATATTCTCCCCTAAAATATAGGAGACTGGATAATGACTAATTATGACTAATAAACAAAGAATAACCTTAGGAAAAATAAATTCTAGGTGTTTGTGAAGTAACTCCAACACGAATGGATGTAGGATCCTAGAAATAAATTATTGTAGGTTAGCTACCATGATCCTAGTGCACAGTACAGAAGAGGATGGGGATCATTTAAAAGAAAGAGAGGATTAACCATCTGTTACAGTTGCATAAGACTGAGACATCTGGCTAAGGAATTCCCTTGTGGAAGACCTAGTTGCCTCTGTTGTAAAGCATTAGACCATGAAGTATTGGATTTCCCTAGAATGATTGCTAAGCTTGAAAGAATGAATCTAAATCAAGAGAACCCTAAGGCAGATCCATAAACTGAGATGATGGAAGAATACCAGAAAGGATATGAGCAAGCATTGCTACAGATGAACGAAACCCTGAATAACCACTGACATGTCAGATTATCAAAGATATTCAAAGGAAAATAATGCATCGAAGAAAGAATAGGAGACTTCGACATTAACTGTGTTCTAGATGAGGAAATATAGGTTAATGTCATGACCAAGAGAACTTGGGAAGCTATAGGGAGGCCTTCTATGACTCCCTCATTAGGAGGAATAAGGTTATTTAGAGGAAAATTGGTAAACCTATGTGGAAGGCTCGCCCAAATACCTATGACTATCAGTGGAACTTCAACGGAGGAAGATTTTGAGATTATTAAATTTATTGAAGACCACGCCCCATTTACGATGTTAATAGGAAAACATTGGATTGACAGAGCTCAAGCCAGGTGAAAGGAAGAAGAAGAAGTTTTGGAGCAAAAGAAACAAGAATTAAAAGATTTCATGACCAGAAAGATTTCATAATTGATTGAAGAACAAGAGAACAGATAGAAGTTGTTTGACATTAGAGACCCTGATGTCGAAGCTGCAAGAACACTAGAAGACCCACAGAAGGTTGAAGTACTTACTCCAGATAAAGAAGAGGTATTACCCCTGAATCCTAGGAAAGAATCTCAACAGCACACATTGACTGTGTTAAAAGAAGATAAGAATCAACATGGAAAAATACATATCGTGTTGAAGTTCACTGGAAAGAAGGCTAGAAAGATATGTAAGAAGAGGGATAAGATTGAAAAGTAACAAAAGATTTTAGAGGGAATTTCGCAAAAAGAAAATTTGTAGAATTGGAACTTTGATTGGATATCAGGATAGCAACACATGGTACTTCACCAGGGAAAAGCAATATAGATGTTGGGGCCAATATATCCATTTGACTCCCGCTCCAAATGGGTCAAAAAGCATTTACAACTCAACACCAAACCATTGGACCGCACCATAATAGACAGAATAGGAGTTAATAAGGCTTCATACTCGTTACAAGTGAACCATTGTCGAGTTGCCTACTTATCCCATTGCGCCATGCATGGAGAACACTTTTGATAACTTAGAGTTTGAGCTTGTAGACTAAGTGAATTGTATACAATGATCATTGCACTGTTGTTATTTGTTATAGTGTCGTATCTAAGTTCATCATGACCCCGATAATTTTAATCTCATGCGCGTATGTCCGACGAGCTCACTGCAATTGAAGAATCAATAACGAAATTTCTCCTTGAATTAATGACTGAAAGATTCATGTCAAAGAGAGGAGTGTCTACAGGTGTACACGCATCTTTGACGAGAGGAATGCTAGCCTCTCCGTCCATTGCTCGAGCCGGTCCATCCTAGCCAGTAGATGAAAATCAAACTAAGCATAGGGATGATCTTGTGAATGCTAAGTTAATCCCAAGTATACTACCCACCTATATACCACCTATGAGCAGAGAAATCAATCAAGACAATGTGCCCAGAGATTTTTAGTACGCCTTGGTCACTGTGTATCTCTTGAAGGGGATACACGCAGTTTGCGCCGACCAAGATAAAATTGCAGTGTTGAAGTTTAGTGACTTCAACCTTGATGACATGAAGGTCTATAGCATGCTCTCCCCACATAAGTATCTGACCAGAGAAAAAGGAAAGAATTCAAAGATAATTCCTCAATCATGGACCCATAACCTCACACAGTCCACACTGATCAACGTCATGAAGATCCCACACTTCAAAAGGCACCAAGAAGTGAATGCATGCATCAAGCTACTGTTGTCCTGTTACCATGGTGGATACATATGGTTAAACCGTCATATCAAAGTGGATCCAAAATTGATCAATCAGATTACAGGGCGAAGAACACAAGGCCCTGACCGATAAGATTTTTTCCCAGGAAAAGCCATGGGTCATGCTCTTGCGTAGAAGATTAAAGACACCTACGGAGATGTTGAGAAGGGAACACGAGTCTACAAGGTATCTTCTATACAGAGCGGTGCAGTGTGCCTCACATGCAATTGATCACAGGAAAGTTGGTACGAAATAATCGACCCACCCAAGTCATTGGTTTCATAGTTGACCTCGCAAGGAAGTGCGCAGAAGGACTTCAGATGAATTGGGCACAATACCTGGTGAACCAATTAGAATTAGACTATAGGGAAGCCAAGGATCAAGGGTATGAATTTCAATTCATTTGGATATTGATCCTAATCACTTTCATTGCATGGGAGATGCCAGAAGGTGCAACCTTCTTAGACATCGAGCCTTTTGAACATCTGGCTAGGAAGTTCAGTACACTATGGTACTCAAATGACATGAATAAACAGTGGCCCTCAAATGTCGTGTTCCATACATATTACAACCACTTTAAGGTATCCATCTAGTCTGAGCCTCGTATGACCTTGAATACCCTCCATAGATTTCGACCCTTAATGAAATTTAGCGCGGACCGCCATTTTATTTACATCACAGCATGCGCAGATGGACATAAAATATAGCTACAATCATACTACAAGCTGATAAAGGATGACTTGGAATAAATTACCAAGCAATGGTTAGAGGACCTCCTTGTTCCAACATACCTTATGGATATGTCGGATGTTGACAGCCCAGAAACAACGCAGGATACAGTCAGACCTAGCAAGATAAAGAACATCGAAGAGGTCCATGATTTAGATAGTGCATCCATGAATACCACTTACATCTCAACAGAGAAAGGAGGAGATGGCACAGAAGTTGAACAGAAGAAAGGTGAGGTTACACTGCCTAGAGATGAGGAGGACCCCTCAAAGAAAAGGAAGGTTTACCCACCGAAACCCTCATCCCGGAAGAAAGTGAAAGCAACTAGGACCAAATTTGAGGCCACCCTCACCTCAAATGACTTTGACTTCATCGTCGCAACAATGAACGATGATTTGTTGGAGATAGCGGAGAAGCAATAAGATAAGAAGGAGGAGGTTTTCAGTCAGATTAAGGACGAGCTCCAAGGGGTTCAGCAGACATTATAGTCTAGCCGCATAGTTTCTACTGCACCTCTGTTAGCAAGAACAACAGAACTAGGTGAGGAGCCAGCTCAACTACACCAAATAGCTGATACAGTCAAAGCTCACCTTCAACAAGCTTAGGAAGAGACATCACAAGTCACCCAGGCTTTAGCACAAGTACAAAAATACCTTGAGGAGAAATGTAGTGTTGCAGAACGGGAAAATCTTGCTCTGCAAGCGAAGTGGGATGAAGAAAAAATATAGTTACAACAAAGAAAGGAACAATTGCTCACCCAACAACTCGAAGTAAAAGAAATGGTTCACAAAGAACTTTGCTTTGTGACAATCGTCGAAGTAAAGGCTGAAGAACAAGTTCCACAACAGGTGGAACAACTTGAAGAGGTAATCCAGTAGCTCCAACAGTGCATAACAGACTTGGAGCTCCGTGTTGTTCCTGAGTTTATGCTTTAAGGCCATAAAGCATACTGTCAAGGCATCTGTAAATGATTTAAAGGAATTATTTGGGAAAAAGAAATCAAAGGAAGATTAAAGCATAATCAGTTTCTCAACTGCCTCTGTCTTGCTTCCTGTTGTTCTTGGATGTTAATGTCTCACTCAATAGCAGCCCATGAACGTTCTAACTCAACTCGGTTAGTTGTTGTTTGTAAAATGGTATTAAATAAATTCAAGGCAATATTGGTTTGATCCTGAAGGCCTGGTTCAACATTGGGTTGTCTGCGACTTGGGACAGTCATGGATGATAAAACTTTATTTATTTGTAAAAGGGTTTTAATCAATTGTTACTTCAAATTTTCTAGATATGAGAACAAGAAAAACAATTTTAAAATCCAAAACAGTAATGTAAATACATCTGAGGTTGTTTCCTGTATTTGTAACACTTTTGAGAATCGTAAAAAAACAAATAAACACTACAAAAAAATGAGGCTTTAATCTAGAAAGAATCTCATATTTCAATTTAAAATAATGAAAGAAAAYAGGGTTTCTAACGAAAGTTAAGTATTAAGGTACAAAAGACTTACATGTCATAAAATTACTAATAGAAATTTCAGAGGAAAAACTGTAAATATTTTGACATCCAAACCAATCTGAAATATAAATCGATGATGTAGATAACTTCAAATTGATTATTCGTTAGGAAAACATCGAAAGAAAGATTTAACAGAGTATAATAAATAGGGATGAAGAACACATAGATACAAATTTGTAGGATTCAAAATCTCGTTTATGATCTATATTCTGATGTATTTGAAAACTGATATTACAAAATGGCTCTCTCCAAAAATTCTGAAGCCTTTTCTCAGCCTTTAGAAACTATATTTATACAACTTTCATCAAAATTTATCTTGCAACTGGATTATTGTTTGGTCCTTCTGTTCAAGCATAGTTGTTAAATTACCAAC
>JASDQU010736592.1:51191-62850 GCA_032191745.1 Picea mariana
ATGAGAACAAGAAAAACAATTTTAAAATCCAAAACAGTAATGTAAATACATCTGAGGTTGTTTCCTGTATTTGTAACACTTTTGAGAATCGTAAAAAAACAAATAAACACTACAAAAAAATGAGGCTTTAATCTAGAAAGAATCTCATATTTCAATTTAAAATAATGAAAGAAAACAGGGTTTCTAACGAAAGTTAAGTATTAAGGTACAAAAGACTTACATGTCATAAAATTACTAATAGAAATTTCAGAGGAAAAACTGTAAATATTTTGACATCCAAACCAATCTGAAATATAAATCGATGATGTAGATAACTTCAAATTGATTATTCGTTAGGAAAACATCGAAAGAAAGATTTAACAGAGTATAATAAATAGGGATGAAGAACACATAGATACAAATTTGTAGGATTCAAAATCTCGTTTATGATCTATATTCTGATGTATTTGAAAACTGATATTACAAAATGGCTCTCTCCAAAAATTCTGAAGCCTTTTCTCAGCCTTTAGAAACTATATTTATACAACTTTCATCAAAATTTATCTTGCAACTGGATTATTGTTTGGTCCTTCTGTTCAAGCATAGTTGTTAAATTACCAACATAATACATGTTTTTTGATGCTATAACACCCATTGTACCTGGTAATTCTGTAGAAAATTCTCCATCCTTGAGTTTCTTTCCATCTATAATAACCCTATGATTTTTAATCATTCCTTCTCCTCTTGGATGAATTTCCTATTTCAAGACTACTCTTCGCTTTTTACTGAAAAAGTAATCTGATGAGGGGATTTCATCTCTCAAAATAGGCTCTAGATCACTAACATATAGAAATCCTTCATGGGCGGTTCCAAAAGTCAACCATAATGGAGTTAAAGAGGTGATAGGACTACCAAGTTTTGTTGAAGTTGTTCCTCCTATCTTTTCGGGAACATTTTTCATGATTTCTGGAATTGTTTCCAGCTCTTTTCTTTTCTCTATTCCTGATTCTTTTATTTGTGAACCCTCTGTGTCTTGGGAAGGTATCTCAGTATTATTCAACTTACCTTTGTCATTTTCTTTATCCTAAGTATTAGTTTCAAACCCTGGAGGGGGTTCTTCCTGTTCTGGCGATGGGGTCGAAATTTCACCCCGTAAAATCTTAGGTAGGCAGCTTCGCCTATGGCTTTGAAAAGATGTGAATCCAGCCTATGAGTCAGGTGGCAAGGAATGGACTCTATTCAACACTTCTTCATAAGACTTAACATCTCTAAATATATCATCATAAATAGATACTTCATGTTCATACACCTTTAGATTACAATGTATGAAATGCCTACTTATAACTTGGCAGGGGTCATATTTTCTGTGCTCAATATTTACTAACTTCACTTCTTCCAATGACTCAACCTCTACCTTAGAATGGCCTAAATTTGATAAAGGAAATTTTCCAACATGAACAGGAAAATATGGCCATGATTTCTTCTGAAGTGCTTTTAATTCCAATCCAACACCACCCTTGACTAACTGATAAGCTACTTCCCTGCACACCAATCTGTTCGGTAGGAATTTTGGGAGTGCATGAGGGGGAATAGAACATCCATAAACCCTAATGTAGGAAACATTTTCTTGAATAAAACAGTCGGCAACTACTTTCATATTTTCTGTGATGACATCAGGAATGCGAGGGGGTTCGCATCCTAAAAACATCTTGTGCATAGAAATTATAACAAAATGACAAACCTCATAAAATGCCTCTTTGGCATTTTCTTCCCAAAGGGCCAAGTGATATTTATGAATAGGCTCTAGGCAGGAAATGCTCCAACTCCAATTCATTAATGGAAAGGGAGTCATAAAACAGATTGCATCCATAATGTATGCAGATATATAAAAAGCTACTAGTTGTCCCTTTGACTTGGCTGCTTTGTAGTTTAAAATTTCTTGTGTTAGGTTATCTGAAAAAATCTTATGCCAGTTAAAACCATTAACTTCTGAAGCTTCCTCTAAAAAGGGCACCCAGTCTGCATGAAAATGACAGGGATCGTTTCTCCCAAAAATTCTGCATAACATAATGGCTATATAAACCATGTATTCATTTAAGGAGGCTGTAGCATAAATCCCATGAGTATCAACCCTAAAATTTGCTTCAGACCCCGCCCACCCTCTAATCATATCGTTATATGTCTGGTCTACCTCAATACATTCTTTTCTCTGAAACTGTGATATAAATTCAACATTAAAAGTATGTTTATGATTCGGCTAGAGTTTATACATTACTTGAATATGCTCAGGTCTGAATGAGCCAACGATATCTCCTTGGTCATTTAAAATGCTTCTTGTGGGGATATCAACATTATCCAGAGCCCAGCTGATCATATCAGTGTATGCCACGAGCCATGGGTACGCAGCAACCTTATGAAGCTCAGACTCAGCTATGTCCCGGAGATGATTTTTAGAATCAGAGTCAGCATTCTTTAGCTAGTACTCCAGCAATTCACAAAATTTGAGTCCATGATTTGATGGAGTTTATGGCGTGTGGAGTAGTATCAGAGATAATATCACCTTCTTGTGTGTCTTCATTTTTCTTCGGTGCCTTTTTAGGTGCCATGGATCTGCGTTTGACTTGAAAACCTGTCACAGAAAATGAATGAATAAGCTCAGCTTAAAATGAAAATACAGACATTCGAATGTTTACTTTGAATACATTTTTAAAAATGACAAGATTTGTACAGCTGTCACGAATTAAAAGCTCTTAATGCAGAAAATATTTTTTGGAGATATGCATTTAATGTTCGTACTTAAGCGCTCTCGATTTTTCAAATAAAACGAGAAACTTACTTAATCAGAAAATAAAGCATTAATGAACACTTAAAGTATGATTATCATTAAACCTGTTTTGGAAAGAAGATTGATGAGTGTTAATTATAGATTAAATATGAAAATATCACTTTTTGGGGTTTCGAAAATCTTGATGTCGAAAGGTATTTCATCAAAAAAGTCCGATCTCCGAAATCACGAAATCGCAAAATCGCGATGTTTTAATTAAGATTTAAATGTTTTTAGCATGTAAATTCATTTGGATTAGACCTTTTCGGGATTTCGGAAATCAGGATTTCGGGAAACATGATGACAGGAGACGTGTGTTATTAATAAAACCCGATCTCTGAAATCGCGAAATCGCTATGGCTTGTCTGTTTTAAACAGGACTTAACTTATCTTGATTAACTAAATAATCATGATTAGGGCCAAAACATAATTAGTTTAATTTAACATGACTTATGGATCGAGGTTTCGAAAATTGATATTTCGGGAAACATGATGACAGGAGACGTGCTCTCATAGAACCATGAATCCCACAATCGCGACATAATTATTTTAACTCTTAAACTTTCTTAGAGGAAACTAAATCAATTCGTGTTTAAATTAAGACTCCAATGTTTTGGGAAATTGGGGATCGGGGTTTCGTGATTCGATTCGCATCAAAAAAATTTTTGCAGAAAATGCCGAATCTCGAAAATTTGAAGTTTAATTTAAACAAAAATCGTAAATTTAAAATTTCAACCCGTTTTAAATAATTTTTCAAAAAAGCATCGAAAAATTTATATTTTTTGTAAACCTTTTTCTATTCATTATCCAAAAAACAAATTGATAAAAAAGGTATCATGAATTTAGAAATGACGAAACTATTGTTTTAAGAAAGCCGAAACCCGAAAGGCAAAAAAAATAAAAAATCAAAGCCTTACGGATAAAAATTTTAGGATCTGTTTTAACATAGGCTCCAACTGGGGACCTCATCTCCCTGTGGTACGATGAGAACATGTAGACTCAGTGCCTTCATTGGGTAAATGGTGTCAAGGGTTTATGACTGCTAAACCACGAAAGGAGAGGAAAAAAAAGATTTCATTCCAACCTTTGAAAATCTTTTCAAAACTTCTTATTTTCTTTAAACTCAGTTGTAGTCTTCTTCATAATATTCTTCTTCTCATTATGAATTTAAGTTAGTATTAAGATGATTAGAAAAATCTTAGGAAACTCAACAGGTTTGTAAATTTCGGCTTGCATCAATCGAAATAAAATTTTTAATTTTTAATTGGGGAGCTCTATCTTGACTTAAGATGAATATTCGGTTTTGAAAAAAACTGATAACTAGAATAGAGTGATACATAAATATGACAACCTTACAGACACCTCAGATATTGCTTCACTTCCAGCAAGCCTGTTCAGTACCCCAGTGAAGTTATCTGTCCCTTTTTACTAAATTTCCTTTCACCGCTTCGAGTGCTAATTATATATTTATACTCAGATATTGCTTCACTGCCAGCAGGCTTGTTCAGTACGCCGATGAAGTTATATTTTTTCTTTTATATTTAGACGAGGGCAATCATTTAAATGAATTTCCTTTCATCGTCTTTGGGACTAGATGGGGGCAATCAAATATGAATTTCCTTTCACCATCTGTCTTAAAGTTAGCTTATGCATACAAAGCGGGGAAATCAGTGATACATTAAAATATCAGGGTTGGTTATCTGTGTAAAAATTTACAATAGAGGTTTGTCAACTTGTTTGATTATTCTAGACCAATCTTTTCTCAACTTTCAAAACCCCTCCGTCTGTAGAGAAAAAGGGAAAGATTATTTTCAGGGGTTTTCTTTTGAGCAAACTTAAATCCTCAAACAAACTGTTAAGAAACCTAAGAGCGTCAAAATCAACCCAAACATAACCACTTTTAGTCAGAGAATAAGAAATATGAAAATTGGCCTTACTAAAATTAATCATTTGTTGATTTCAAAGGTTAATACGTAATCTTTCCTACTTCGATGAGAAAGCCCAAAAATGTGAAAGATAGTACTGAGGGTATAAAAGAAGACATCCAACAAACTATAAGCCAGAAAACATAGGTTGTGATTTCAAAAATAACTCTTTGAACTCTTTTCTTAAATTATTATTATTTTTTTTTTTCAAACAAACTTAAATATATTTTTTTTTTTACAAAATGAGAATAGATTTTCTAAAAATGAAAAACAAAACGATATATACAATGAAGAGTTTCTATAAATTAATTATTCCATATAATTCTTTAAAAAACGCCCATTGACAGGGGCATTCAAGATTTTACCATCCAAATTTTCAAGCAGAAATGAATTTTTTCCTTTAGGGGATGCTACCTTAAAAGGTCCATACCAAATATGATCAAATTTACCATTTTTGCCTGAATCCTCTTTTCAAGCATCCCACCTCAAAACTAGATCCCCAGGGAGAAAATTTTTGTCCTTGGATTTACGATCAAATAATATCTTCATGTCATCCTGGTACTTCTGCAACTTTTCATCCACTACAGCCCTGTGCTGCTGAACTTCAATCAGTTGATTTATCCTTCTTGTGAGAGGATTTGGTTCTTCCTTCTCGTCTTGCCATAGTTTCATCACAGGAAGTGCTAATTTTATGGGCAACACTACATCTGTTCCATATACCATTTGAAAGGGAGAAGTACCGATAGACTTTTTTGTGCCTATCCGATTTGCCCACAGAGCATATTTTAAATGCAAATGCCAAGAATTTTTATTTTCGTTTAACACTTTCTTTATTATATTGATTAAGCTCTTGTTTGAAGATTCTGCCAGACCGTTTCCATGAGGATAGTATGCTGTGGAATGACCCATCACAATATTATATTTCTGGCAAAAGCTAACCATTTCCATAGACTTAAAATCCTGTGCATTATCTGTGACAATCTTTCTAGGACAGCCAAACCTAGACAAGATATTTTCTTCTAAGAAGTCTATAACTACTAAATCAGTATCCTTCCTTGTTGGGATAGATTCCACCCATTTGGTGAAATAGTCTGTAGCGGTCAAGATTCATCTGTGTTGGGCACTTGAATGAGGATTAATCTCACCTATGAAGTCTAGTCCCCATTGCTAAAAAGGAGCTTCTGTCTTGACTGGGACCAATGGCATCGCTGGTAGTTTATGTTTTCCTGTAAAAAATTGGCAAGGGATGCAAGCTCGTACCTTAGCATTGACATCTGGGAAAATTTTAGACCAGTAATAACCAGCCCTCAGGATTTTATATGCCATAGCCCTCCAAGCGCGGTGTCCTCCATAGACTCCTTCATGAAATTGACCTATAACTTCTTCTGTTTCTAATTCAACCAGACAGACTAAGAGGAAACCAAGCGGGTCTTTCTAGTATAATCATTTTTCGGAAATATAGTATTTAATTGCATGCAGCTTTAGCATTCTAGCTTTGGATGGAGACAAGTCAGCTAGACATTTCAAAGTTAATAAGTATGTTACTATGTCCTTGTACCAATTCGACGATACGAATTTCTCCTCGATCCTGTTTTCGACTATTTGGTTCTCAAGTTCATTCACGTCTACCCATTCTTCTTCCTCCTGAGAACTGTTTATCCTAAGAGATCTGAAATTGGATTCAGCTAAAAGTTTAGCTAAACCTTGTCCCTTTACCAATTTGGTCGATTTAACCTCTAAGTCGAACTCTTGAATTTTGGCAAGCCATCTTCCTCTTTTACCATCACTGTCTGCTTGAACCAGAATATCTTTTACAGAGCTAGTGGGTACATATGCAATCACTTTAGAATGTAAAACATAAGTTCTGAAATATTTCAATGCTTTTACCATAGCATACGCTTGCTTTTCCATTATATTATATTTGAGTTCAGAATCTCGGAGACTTTTTCTAAAGAAGGCTATCGGTTGCTCGAAACCTTCTTCGTTCTTCTGAAGGAGTACAGCAGAAAGCGTGTGTTTAGAGGCAAATGAAAAAATAAGAAAATATTTGAGATAATCTAGGCTCGCTAGTATTGGTGCCTCACTTATAACCTTCTTAATATGGGCAAAGGATGCTTTAGCTTCTGCTGTCCATTTTACTTCACTGTTTTTTCTGAGCATATCTATAATCAATTTCACAATTTCAGTGAAGTTAGGAATAAATCTTCTCAAGAAATTTATTTTTCCTAAAAATGATTGAATTTCTTTCACATTCCTAGGAATAGATATTGTATCTATATCCTCTACTCTTTTAGGGTCAATCCTGATTCCATTTCGGGATACGATGTGACCCAACAACTTGCCTTCTTGCATAGTGAAATGAGACTTTTAGGATTTAAGGATAGACCAAACCTGCAGCATTTTTCAAATGTTTGTTTGAGATGAATCATATGGTCTTCATCCAATTTAGAAAAAACAATAAGATCATCCAAATAAATGAATACAAACTTGACTCGTTCACCAAATAAAGCAATATCCATTGTGCGTTGAAAAGTAGCACCTACATTCATTAGTCCGAACGACATTTTATCGTACATAAACATGCCCCAAGGAGTGGTAAATGCAGTTTTTTCTTTATCAAGATCACTGACGGAAATTTGATTATAACCTGAAAATCCGTCAATCATTGACATTCTATTAGCCCCTACTACTTTTTCAAGAACATGGTCCATTTTAGGTAGAGGATAATTATCTTTGAGAGAAGATTTATTAAGATTCCTGAAATCAACACATAGTCTAATTTCCCCATTTTTCTTTCTAACTGGGACCAGATTAGCTACCCAATCAGAATATCTTAGGGGTACAATTATTTTAGCGTCAAGAATTTTTTTGACTTCTCATTCGATAAAAGGCAATAAAATGGGGTTAAATTGTCAGAGTTTTTGTTTAAAAGGTTTGACACCTGGTTTGAGAGGTATTTTATGTTCCATCACAGAAGTGTCATATGTTTTCAGTTCTTCGTACGACCATGCAAAAACATCTTTATATTTTCTTAACAACTCCGTGTATTTATTTTTGTTTTCTGTTGCTAAATATTTGGATAGTTTAACCATTCGGGGGTTTTCTTCAGTTCCTATATTACAATCTTCAACCTCCTCTGGTTGGGGTTGCAAGGTAGTTTTTGAAGGGATATCATCTTGATTAAAAAGTCTTTCCAAATGGATTAGACCCTTGGGAATTTGGTTGTTCTTGAGAACAAGCATTTGGTGATTTGCAATTTTATCATGAAATTCTTTAGAATCCTCCCCTTCTTGCATGATCCAAATAAGATCATTCTGATTTTCTTGATCGATATGCGTTTCTGCAAATTCATCTAATGATTCTAGAAACTTTCGAAGCTGCTCATCGTCTTCAAAAACCTGCCAATGTTGTATGTTATTTGGTATTGAAGGGCGATGTCTCATTTGTATATGATATTTTAATTTAAAAGCAGTCAGGGGTGTAAAATTGGATGCAGCTTTGGCTAAAGCATCAGCCTGTTGATTCTCAGATCTTGGGACGAAATGAAAATTCACATATGTGAAGAAGTTTTTGATTAAATCCCGGACACAATTCCTATAGGAACGTAATCTAGGATGCTTAGCCTAATACTGTCGATTCACCTGTTTTATAATCAACTCTGCATCACCAAAGACTTCGAGTTTCTTAATTTTCATCCTTCTAGCAGCTTCTAAACCTAGCACTAAAGCTTCATACTCGCATACATTGTTTGTATAATCTACATTCCACTAAAGCCTATATGAAAAAGGAATAACAAATTGGTCATCAGGAGCTATAAGAAGTTCTCCTGCCCTGGCTCCAAGGAAGGATGAAGCACCATCAAAATACGTTTTCCATACAACATTGCTATATACATTTTTCTCTATTTCTTTTTTTTCAATTTTTTCTTCTTTACATTTATCATCTACATCTACTTCAAAATCGTCATCTATAGATAATATACAATTTCCTAAATCTTGGTCAACAATATAAACTGGATGATTATTGGGGTTGTTTGGGTCACCTACAGTAAATGCTAACCTAGTCTCTCTGTAAAGACCAGTGTATTGGCATCCGAAGACTGGAATTGTAGAATATGTCATATCTAGTTGGAGAGATCCTCCAAGCTTAGCACCCCATGATCTAGATAATAGCATACCATACTTTGGGGGAATATCAGCGACTACTACATCCATAAGAATACTTTTAGCAGGTATTTGAGCCAAACCTACCACTAGGTCTTTAATCATACCTATATATTCTACTTTCCTCGAATCGAAAGAATATAAGTCACCATAGGGCCTTATGATTTCAAGACCAAGTTTTTCCATAATTTCCTTTGGCATAACATTGTGGGAAGCTCTGGAATCCAACATACAGTTATGGAGAAGGTGGTGAAATAGGGTTAACGTAATATAAAAAGGAGCCACAGTGTCTCTTTCACCTTCGAAGTGTGGACCGAAGACTATGTTAGGTTTGCCATCCTCTAAGTTGATGACGTCGGCCTGGCTTTCATCTTTGAAAAAATTAATCATTTTGGTGATTTGTTTTTTGTATATGGGATTTTTAGCTAACTCAACAAGGGGAATAGGAATTTTGATTTTATTTATTTCGTTTTTCAAATTGAATTTACCTAGAGCCTTGTCATTTTTGATGTTCGGGGCTTCCATACCTTTCTTTTTAGTTTTTCGTTGAGATGTGAACTTTTTTTCATTTATAGGAGCTTGTGTCTTCACAAGGAGTGTTCCTACTGGTTCTGACTGTACAGGTTGCGTATCCACTATGTTTCTTTTCACAGACTGTTTATCTGCAACTTTTGGAGTTACCTTGAATCAGTTTTGCTTCTTGGCAAACTCTTTTTTGTCGGAACATTTGGGAGATTTTTATTTCTTAGTCTCAAATTATATTTTCCCTGTAGTTCAACAATAATATCATCTGCAATATTTTGATATGTGAAATCATCAGTCATATTATTGCTAACATGTTCTTTTGATGTACTTTCTTTACTTAAAGATGCTTTGTAATCCTGTCTTGATAAATAAGGTGAATTATTATCATCACCAAGGTTACTAATATCTTCATCGATTTCTTCAAAATCTCCTAAATCTTCCTCTCCAATGTAATTTTCACTTTTAAAAGGTGTTGGAATTTTTTGATCTTCATTTTTAATTGTTTTTTTTGGTCCCTGAGGTTCAGAATTTCTTTGAAAACATTTTCTATGGAAATTATCTCTTTTCGATTTCTCTAGTTCCATTTTTGAGATCTTGTTTGAAAGTTCTTGAATGACCCTAGCCATCTCTTCTATTCTATCTCCTGAGGATTTTCCTGATCCCGAAGATCCACCTTGCTCTTTAAATTTTCTATTTTCTTTGTTTCCAATTTTAGTCTTTGCTTTAAGTTTCCCTGATGCCATCATGTTTGATTCAATCTCAAGTGCATCATCCTACATTTTCGTGAGATCTATTGATCTCCTTTCTCTCAATAATAAGGCAAAGTCAGGATCAAAAGCGCCAACAAAAGTCACTTTTGCTACAGGTTGTGAAGGTTTGACCTCAACTGGAATTTTATTATACAACTTATTGAATCTCTGTGTGAATTCTAGAACTGACTCAGAGTTTTTTCTTTCTAAGGGATCTGAATTCAGTTAAGTAGTAGAGGTGATCCTTCCTCTCTCCCCATTGTCTAATAAATGCACTTTCAAGTTCTTCATAGGATCTTAAAGATCCAGCTGCTGAGGATCAGAACCAGGTCCTCACTTGTCCCTCGAAAGTTTGAACGAGGAGTCTAGAATAAACATCTTCATGTTCTATTCCGAGTATGTCAATGAATTGATCAAAAAAGTTTATATGTTCTTGAGCAGTCAGATCACCTTCCCCTGTAAATTTCAGAAGGATTTTCATATAATTCTTGGGGAGATCATGAATAGGAATGGGAAGAACAAGGGGAGCATATCTAGCAGCTACTTTAACGAAAATCCCAGGAAGCGGTACTTGACCACCTCCAGGGGTACCACCTCCAGCTCTAGCACCTCCTTTGTGCAACCATGGTTATATTTGGGACTGGAGTTCGGAAGGTGTGAGGAGAAGATTCTCGAAAATATGGAGAAGAAACTTCAGGGAATGAGAAAGTATCAAATGAGGGGGGAAGTGAAAGTGATCTTTCAAGATTTTCTGATGAGTTTGATTGTGTAAAGTTAGGCTAATCTATAGTATATGTGGATAAAAATACTTGTTTAAGTGATTTTTGTGATTTTAAAATCTTTTCCGGATCGGAGACTGGCGAGGTCTGCTTGCTATCTGGGTTTTTTTCTGGTGTTCTTGCAACTAATAGCTAGTTTAGTTATTGTGGAGTTGCCAAGTGAAAAATATTTAGCCTTAGAAAGTTTTCTATCCTTGTTCACTATCAAAAACAGAAAATGTCAATGTCATTCTTCCTAGGGAAAAGATTCGTTTCTTCATTCCCCGGCAATGACACCAAAAAGATGTTGTTCCTAAGATTATGCTTTAAGGCTATAAAGCATACCGTCAAGGCATCCGTAAATGATTTAAAGGAATGATTTGGGAAAAAGAAATCAAAGGAAGATTAAAGAAGAATCAGTTTCTCAACTGCCTCTGTCTTGCTTCCTGTTGTTCTTGGATGCTAATGTCTCGCTCAATAGCAGCCCATGAACGTTCTAACTCAACCCGGTTAGTTGTTGTTTGTAAAATGGTATTAAATAAATTCAAGGCAATACTAGTTTGATCCTGAAGGCCTGGTTCAACGTTGGGTTGTCTGCTACTTGGGACAATCATGGATGATAAAAATTTATTTATTTGTAAAAGGGATTTAATCAATTGTTACTTCAAATTTTCTAGAGATGAGAACAAGAAAAACAATTTTAAAATACAAAATAGTAATGTAAATACATTCGAGG
>JASDQU010736592.1:74346-120169 GCA_032191745.1 Picea mariana
ATAACTTCAAATTGATTATTCGTTAGGAAAACATTGAAAGAAAGATTTAACAGAGTATAATAAACAGGGATGAAGAACACATAGCTACAAATTTGCAGGATTCAGAATCTCGTTTGTGATCTATATTCTGATGTATTTGAAAACTGATATTACAAAATGGCTCTCTCCAAAAATTTCTCAGCCTTTTCTCAACCTTTAGAAACTATATTTATACAACTTTCATCAAAATTTATCTTGCAACTGGATTATTGTTTGGTCCTTCTGTTCAAGCATAGTTGTTAAATTACCAACATAATACATGTTTGTTGATGCTATAACACCCATTGTGCCTACTAATTCTGTAGCAAATTCTCCATCCTTGAGTTTCTTTCCATCTATAATAACCCTATGCTTTTTAATCGTTCCTTCTCCTCTTGGATGAATTTCCTGTTTCGAGACTGCTCTTCGCTTTTTACTAAAAAAGTAATCTGATGAGGCGATTTCATCTCTCGAAATAGTCTCTAGATCGTTGACATATAGAACTCCTCCATGGGGGGTTCCAAAAGTCGACTGTAATGGAGTTAAAGAGGTGATAGGACTACCAAGTTTTGTTGAAGCGTTCCTCCTATCTTTTCAGGAACATTTTTTATGATTTCTGGAATTGTTTCCAGCTCTTTTCTTTTATCTATTCCTGATTCTTTTGTTTGTGAAACCTCTGCGAATTGGGAAGGTATCTCAGTATTCTTCAAATTACCTTTGTCATTTTCTTTATCCTGAGTATTAGTTTCAAACCCTAGAGGGGGTTGTTCCTATTCTGGCAATGGGGTCAAAATTTCACCCTGTAAAATCTTAGGTAGACAGCTTCGCCTATGGCTTTGAAAAGATGCGAATCTAGCCTGTGAGTCAGGTGGCAAGGCCTGGACTCTGTTCAACACTTCTTCATAAGACTTAACATCTTTAAATATATCATCATAAATAGATACTTCATGTTCATACGCCTTTAGATTACAATGTATGAAATGCCTACTTATAACTTGGTAGGGTTCATATTTTCTGTGCTCAATATTTACTAACTTCACTTCTTCCAATGACTCAGCCTCTACCTTAGAATGGCCTAAATTTGATAAAGGAAATTTTCCAACATGAACAGGAAAAGATGGCCATGATTTCTTCTGAAGTGCTTTTAATTCCAATCCAACACCACCCTTGACTAACTGATAAGTTACTTCCCTGCACACCAATCTGTCCGGTATGAATTTTGGGAGTGCATGAGGGGGAATAGAACATCCATAAACCCTAATGTAGGAAAAATTTTCTTTAATAAACCATTCGGCAACTGCTTTCAAATTTTCTATGATTACATCAGGAATGTGAGGGGGTTCGCATCCTAAAAACATCTTGTGCATAGGAATTATAACAAAATGACAAACCTCATAAAATGCCTCTTTGGAATTTTCTTCCCAAAGGGCCGAGTGATATTTATGAATAGGCTCTGGGCAGGAAATGATCCAACTCCAATTCATTAATGGAAAGGGAGCCATAAAATAGATTGCATCCATAATGTATGCAGACATTTAAAAATCTATTGGTTGTCCCTTTGACTTGGCTGATTTGTAGTTTAAAATTTCTTGTGTTAGATTATCTGACAAAATCTTATGCCAGTTAAAAGCATTCCCTTCTAAAGATTCCTCTAAAAAGGGCACCCAGTCTGCATGAAAATGACAGGGAACTTTTCTCCCGAAAAGTCTGCATAGCATAATGGCTATATAAACCATGTATTCATTTAAGGAGGCTGTAGCATAAATCCCATGAGTATCAGCCCTAAACTTTGCTTCAGACCTCGCCCATCCTCTAATCATATCAGGATATGTTTGGTCTACCTCAATACATTCTTTTCTCTGAAAGTCTGATATAAATTCAGCATTAAAAGTATGTTTATGATTCGGCAAGAGTTTATACATTACTTGAATATGCTCAGGTCTGAATGAGCCGACGATATCTCCTTGGTCATTTAAAATGCTTCTTGTGGGGATATCAACTTTATCCAGAGCCCAGCTGATCATATCAGTGTATGCCACGAGCCATGGGTGCGCAACAACCTTATGAAGCTCAGACTCAGCTATGTCCCAGAGATGATTTTCAGAATCAGGGTCAACATTCTTTAGCTCGTACTCCAGAAATTCGTAAATTTTGAGTCCATGATTTGATGGAGTTTATGGCGTGTGGAGGAGTATCAGAGATAATATCACCTTCCTGTGTGTCTTCGTTTTTCTTCGGTGCCTTTTTAGGTGCCATGGCTCTACATGTGACTTGAAAACCTGTCACGGAAAATGGATGAATAAGCTCAGCTTAAAATGAAAATACAGATGTTCGAATGTTTACTTTGAATACATTTTAAAAAATGACAAGATTTGCACAGATATCATGAATTAAAAGATCTTAATGCAGAAGATATTTTTCGGAGATATGCATTTAATGTTCGTACTTAGGCGCTCTCGATTTTTCAAATAAAACGAGAAACTTACTTAATCGAAAAAAGAAGAATTAATGAACACTTAAAGAATGATTATCATTAAACCTGTTTTGGAAAGAAGATTGATTAGTGTTAATTATAGATTAAATCTGAAAATATCACTTTTCGGGGTTTCGGAAATCTTGATGTCGAAAGGTATGTCATCAAAAAAGTCCGATCTCCGAAATCACGAAATTGCGAAATCGCGATGTTTTAATTAAGATTTAAATGTTTTTAGAACGTAAATTCATTTGGATTAGACCTTTTCGGGATTTCAGAAATCGGGATTTCGGGAAACATGATGACAGGAGACGTGTGTTATTAATAAAACCTGATCTCCGAAATCGCGATGGCTTGTCTGTTTTAAACAGGACTTAACTTATCTTGATTAACTAAATAATCATGATTAGGGCCAAAACATAATTAGTTTAATTTAAAGTGACTTATGGACCGGGGTTTCGGAAATTGGGATTTCGGGAAACATGATGACAGGAGACGTGCTCTCACAGAACCGAAAATCCCGCAATCGCGACATAATTATTTTAACTCTTAAACTTTCTTAGAGGAAACTAAATCAATTCGTGTTTAAATTAAGACTCCAACATTTTGGGAAATCGGGGAGTGGGGTTTCGTGATTCGATTTGCATCAAAAATTTGTTTGCAGGAAACCCTAAATCCCAAAAATTTGAAGTTTAATTTAAACAAAAATCGTAAATTTAAAATTTCAACCCGTTTTAAATAATTTTTCAAAAAAGCATTGGTATATTTATATTTTTTGTAAACCTTTTTTCCATTCATTATCCAAAAAACAAATTGATAAAAAAGGTATCGTGAATTTAGAAATGACGAAACTATTGTTTTAAGAAAGCCGAAACCAGAAAGGCACAAAAAATAAAAAATCAAAGCCTTACGAATAAAAAATTTAGGATCTGTTTTAACACTCCGCACTGTGCCCGAGACTCCTCAATATGTAAGAGACCTAAGGGAAGCAACTGCCTACAGTGCAATTGACAGATTCAAATCTCTTTCCTTGGAGTGAAATTAGTTGAGTAACCATAGCACCCAAACATATGAAAATCTCACTGAGAACCCAGAGTTACAGGCATTGGAGTCATAGCTCCAGGAAGAAAAGAAGCATGCAGACATACTACAGGCGCAACTGAAAGGTTTGTCAGTTGTAGACAAAATGAAGAGGTTTCATGAGCAATGCACAACCTAGCAGTAGATCCATACGATCTAGAGCAAAGTTAAGCAAGTTAATCAATGGCTCCAACCTCTGCAAGATAAGGCATGTAAGTTGTTTACAGAGGTTGAAATCCAAGGAGCAGAGCTAGAATAGGTCGTTAACACAGCAGAATAGTGCCTATAAGGGACAGTAAATGATGCAATGATCTAGGAGTTCATCGAGCAAGAGGTCATTGCACAACATTAGGTCGAAGTAGCTCAAGCCAAGATCGAGGCATTCGAAGAAAAACTGGTCATATCATAGTGACTCGGGATGAGTCACAGGTGAGTGTTGGGGGCCTGTTGGCCCTTGACCAAGTTTTGGGAGATTCTTGGTCATAGTGACCTATTTTGGGACTTCGATAGCTTGTCAAAGGAGGAGTGCAATATGAAGCAGAGATCAAGGGATCTCGTCCCACTTTTGGGTCATTTTTGGGTTTTKGGGGATAATGTAACGGGATTGGGATGTCGGCCCATGGGTTTTACCCATGTTTAGGCCTATTTTATAAAGTATAAATAGAAGGCTACCAATGTATAAAGAAAACTAGTAGGCTGGTAACCTAAGTGCTAGTGTGGATTGTAAGGGCTTTGTKTATTCTGTGTAAGAATTGCAGAGTGAAGTGCAATTCCGTGTGCGAGACTATAGAAGGCTTTGTGTTGTAATGCAAGGAAGAATGATATAGMGAGTTGCACAAGTATTTTGTCCTGTGCAGAGTAAGGGTTTTGAGGATTTGTGCTTGTAACCGATTGATTGAAGACTATAAAGAAGAAGAGTTGGTGTACGTAGCCCTAGGGTGGGGGTGAACCATGTAAATCCTATGTTATGATGCTTTGTGCTTTGTCTTATGTGATTTACATGTTATTTTCTAAGTTCTTGGATGTATTTAGATAAATCTACTTATGCTTAGTGCTTATTATATGTGATAATGTTAGATCTAATCTATATGGTTATATTTAGTGCTTGATCTACTCGATTTGATCTATTTTCCTATGCTAAGTGCTTGAATACAGCAGATTAGTGTGATTTCTACGAAGCTCTGTTGTATTAGTAGAGTGGATATTTCTTGCATATTGAGGAACTGACGATGTTGAGTTCTTTAATAAGTATTAGAATCACATATCTATGTCCCAGCTAAGGTTGCAAACACCTAAGTCTTCAAACCACCCCTATCTCTACCTTGGGTGAGACTTCATCTGCTTCACAGGTGTTTCCAAAAGGGATGGTAGTTAGGGATTTGTTGGTGTGTTGTTGTAGCATTGAACCCTAGGTCTACCCTTGTACCAACAACGAGTAACCACAGGACTTCACATGAGGTCGGGATTGGATAGTTATGCCTAGTCGACTGGCATAAGGAACTCTGCAGGCCATTCCCTAGTGATTTATTCCATGTCTTCCTCTGTGAGTTTATAGTAACTCTACAACTCTTCTTTGTGTTTGTCTCTGCGCACAATGACATAAATAAAATTTCTATCTACGTAGAACTTCATAAATGGTCTGAATCTGTTCAGGGTCTTTGACATCATTCAAGGGAAAGACTCAATAGCCCTCTTAAACTGTAGGTAGTAGGTGTGGAACATCATGTTTGACTGCCATTGTTTCGCCATGTCGCTCGAATACCAGAGCATGGTGAACATCGCAGGTAACGGTTCTGATGGCTCAATCTCAGGGAAGGTCACACCTTCTGACATTTCCCAAGCAATGAAAGTGATGAGGATCAGTAGCCAACTGAAGTGGACCTTGTAGCCCTGATCTTGAGCTTCACAACATTATTTCTCTAACTGGTTGACAAGGTATCTCATCTAGTTCATTTGTATCCCTTCCACGCATTTTCCTGCAAGGTCAACAGCGAACCCTGTGATCTACATGGGTCTGTTCTTCCTTAATATCTTACCAACGATCAAATAGTAGGCTAGGCACGTTGTGCCATTCTGAATGGAATCTACCTTATAGCCTCGCTTCCCCTTCTCCACATCGCCATAGGTGTCATTGATTTTCTAGACCAGGACATGATCTGTAGCCTTCCCTAGATAAAATTCTTGTGGGTCTGGTCCTTGCATTCTTAATCCAGTGATCCTATGGATCAACACTAGATCTAGAGTGATGCGTCTATCCAACCATAGATAACTTCCATGGAAGAAAGAAAACATGAGTTTAACACATGCGTTAACCTCCTAATTCCTTCCAAAGTGTGTTATCTTCATCACATTCAGGATAGTGCACCTCACGATGTCCATAGTCCATGGCTGGGGGATGATATTTGACTTCTTCCCCTAGGTCCAGGTCAAATACTTGTGTGGGTAAAGCATTCCATGGTTCTTGCAATATCCCAAGTTGAAGTCACTTATCTTCAACATCATGATTTTTCCTAACTATGGTCCTACTGCATGTATCCCCTTCGAGAGGTACACAGTAATCGAGGTGTAGTTGAAGTCCCTTGGGACACTATCATGACTCACCGTGCCATCCATAGGTGGGATATAATCAAGAAATATAGATGGGATGAGCTTCACATTCGCCAATTCATCATGATTCTTGGTTCATTTCTCTCTCGCAGCTCAGGATGGTTCAGATCTACGAGCAGTCGACAAGGATTTTTTCACTCCTCTTGTCGACGAGGATTGGACACCTATGGACATGAAATTCTTAGCCATGAGGTCTATGAGGATATATTTGACAGATTTCTCTACTTTGCTGAAGTCTCCCAACATGCATGGTCGAGATCAGGTATCGCAGGTTGGTGATCAAACAATCATGGTAAAAAATTGGGTTGCGAGCTCTTTTGGCATAGGGGAAGACCCAAGATTCAACGCTTACAATAGCGCACCAACAAAACCCTAACTACCGACCCTTTCAGCAACACCTACGAAGCAAATGAAGTATCACTTGAGGTAGAGGCAGGGGTGGTTGCAGGACTCAGATGTCTGCAACCTTAGATGGGACACAAATCTATGATTGTAACATCTTAACAGACAACTTAACAATTACAGTTCACTAATATTCAACCTTAGTTTACAGTGCAACTAATCCCTAATAACAGATCGACACAATATTCACACAGATCTAATAGATTCAAGCACTAAGCATACAAACATAGATCAGATCTAGTATTCATTCTTGTTATTCAACACTAATCTATCACATTAGATTATTCTAAGCATATATCAGGGCACTAATCATTTAACCACATAAACAAGAGAACAACCATAAAGCACAAAGCAACCACAATGCAAGATATACATGGTTCACCCCCACCCCGGGGTTACATCCACCAACTTTTCTTCTTTATTTCTTTCAGTCAATATTCTACATGCATAGAGCCATGATATCCTACTCCATAGAGGACAAAATATCTACACACACTCTACTAGATCCTCCTTCCCTGAGTTACAACACAAAGCCTCTTTGCAGTCTCTTACAATCACTTGCACTTAGCCTTGCAAATCTCACATAGTATGCACAAAGCATTTACAATCATTGCTTTCACTTAGCATAGCACCAAAAACCTTTTCTTTGACCTTCTCTTACATCACCTAGAATTCTATTTATACATTACAAAAGGGCCTAAACATAGGTAAACCCATGGGTCGACATTCCCATACCCATTACATACGCCCAAAACCCAAAAATCCCTAAAAAGGGGCCGAGATCCCACGATATCCTCTTCTACTTGTGCTCCACCTTTGATAGCCTATCGAAGTCCCAAAAATATATCAAACATGACCAAGGATCCTCAAAACTTGGTCAAGGGCCAATAGGCCCCCAACACTCACCTGTGACTCATCCCGAGTCACTCTGTTATGGGTAGCTCTGCTTCAAAACGAGCTTAGCTCAAGTTGATTCGACCTGTTGTTGTGCCACAGCCTCTTGCTTGATGAACTCTTGGATAACTGCTTCGTTGACAGGTCGCTCTAAGCATTGTTCAATTGAAATGATGACTTGATCCAGTTCATCTCCTTAGCCTTCAATCTCTGTGAATAGTTGGAAAGCCTCATCTTGTGTTGGTTGGAGCCTATGAGTCACTTCCATGACTTTTATTTGAATGTTTTGGACCTGTTGTTGAGCAGTGCACTATTCTTGGGATCGCGTCATCCTTTTGATTGTTGATAGGGGTTTCAACTGTGCTTGTATTGTTTCTTCTTGTTGCTTTTCCTCCTAGAGTTGTGACTCTAGTGCCTTTAGTTCAGGATCCTTAGTGAGTCACTCATAAGTCTGGGCACTGTGATCACTTAGCTATTTATATTCCATGGTGAGTGCCTTGATTCTCTCAACTGTGCTTCGAGAAGTTGCTTCTCTTTGATATCACACATCCTACAGAGTGTCAGGTAATGTTTATAGCTCTAAGTCTACTATTATTTGTTGAAGTCATTGGATAGCTTCTGCGAGATGTTATACTTGATTCTCCACTTGGTATTCTTCCTTTGGCTCTAAGCTCGTCACAAAGCAACATGCTCTGTCGACTGCTTCTTTGACTCCAAGTTGCTTTAGGAGAAACTTCTCTTTTTCTTGCTTGACCTGAGCCCTCTCTTCTTCAAACTTGGTTTGAAGGTCATCCTTCTCCTTTTGTGCAACCCGACGTTGCTCTACCATTTCTTCTTGGGCTTATTTCAGGGTCATTGTGGCCTGGTCTTTCTCATATTGTTCTCATTGAAGGTGAGCTTCGGTCACATCATCTAGTTTGCAGAGTTGGGCAGGCTCATCTCCCAACTCTGGTTATTCTGATGGCAGGGACATAGTGGATACTGTGTGGCTGGATTGAAGGGCCTATTGTACCCCTCTGAGTTCAACCTCGATCCTGTACATCTCCTCCTTCTTGGTTTCATGTTTCTGCAAGATGTCCTGTGAGGCATCTGCTATAGCTGCGATGATGAAGTCGAAGTCATCTATAGTGAGAACAGTTTGCATCTTAGTCAAGGTGGATCTGGATTTCTTTTGGGAAGTGGGTTTCATGGGAGAAAAATTCCTTTTCTTAGAAGGATTAGTCTCATCCAGAGGATCCCTAGGCAGTGTTACTTTTCCATGCCTCTACTGATATTATTTTCCATTGGTCTCTTCTTGATATACTTCATCATCACCCACTCGGCTAGGTGATACTGAAGCAGTTTCTTCTGATGCACTGCTAAAGTTTTGGATCTCTTCAGTCTTCTTCCTTCTGCTAGGTCCAGGAGTATCCTTTGCTTCATGAGTGGTATCCAAGCTACCAATTAGTTCAAGGTTAGAAATTTCTATGGGGTCAGCAGGGATGAGGAGATTTGTAGACTAGTCTTCAGACCAGTCCTTGGTTATCTCTTCGAGGTCCTCCTATGTGAGCTTGTAGTATGACTGAAGCTCTTCTTTATGCTCATCTGCACATGTGGTGATATAAATGAAGTGTCAATATGCATGAAACTTCATGAGAGGTTGGAACTGATGCAGGGTGTTTGGCATCATGCGAGGGATAGCTTTGATGGCCCTCTTCAATTGAATATAGTGCGTGTGGAATACTGTGTTCAACTACCACTGTTTTCCCATATCTCTCGAGTACCAGAGCGTGGTGAACTTCACAACAAGCGGCTCAAATGACTCAATGTATAAGAAGGTCACACCTTCTGGCATCTCCCAAGTAGTAAATGCGATGAGGATTGGGAGCCAGCTAAAGTGGAACTCATAGCCCTGATCCTAATCTTTGCGACAATCCAATTCTAGTAGGTTGACCATGTACTTGGCCCAGTTCATCAAGAGTCCATCTACACATTTCTTGACAAGGTCAATAATGAATCTTGTGACCTTTGTTGATTTATTCTTTCTCAAGAGATTTCCTATGATCAGCTAGAAGGCTAGGCTCACTGCGCCATAATGGATGGAAGCTACCTTTTAGCCTTGCTTTCCCTTTTCTACATCGCCATATGTGTCTTTGATCTTCTACACCAATGCGTGATTTGTAGCCTTCCTTGGGTAGAAGTCTTGTGGGTCAGGTCCCTGCATGCTCAATCCGATGATCCTATGGATCAACGTCGGATCGAGTGTGATGTGTCGGTATAGCCATAGGTAGCCTCCATGGTAACATGAGTGCAGTATCTTAACACACGTGTTAACCTCCTGTTTCCTTCCAAATTATGGAATATTCATTACATTCAAGAGGGTGAACTGCACAAGGTTCATAATTCATGGCTAGGGGATTATTTTTGAGTTCTTCCCCTTCGTCCTGGTCAATTATTTGTAAGAAGAAAGCATACTATGGCTCTTGCGGTCTCCTAGGTTGAAGTCGTTGAACTTCAATGCCAAAATCGTATCTTGTTGCATTCTAGCTGTACATATCCCCTTCATCAGGTACGCGATAACCATGGTGTAATCAAATTCCCTCTGGACACTGTCATGAATCACCGTTCTAGCTAGAGGTGGGATCTAGTCGGTAGGGTGGTTGGTATTAGCTTCACAGTTTCCAAGACATCTCGATGCTTGGTTCTCTTCTCTGTCACCGTCTAGGATGGTCTAGATCCACGAGCAGTCAATGGAGAGGCTTGCACTCCTCTTGTTGATGATGCTTGAATACCTGCAGACATTACTTTTTTGACATTGATATCAATGAGAACTTATTCGATGGATTTCTATGTGGCATTGAGCCCGTCTGACATACATTCTCAAGATCAGATAACTTAGGTAAATAATGCAATAGAACAGGTGTCAATCTCAGTAAATAGTGTGGTAGCAATGAGTTGGATAGAATACAATTCACAAAATTGTTTTCAATGAAATAATCGATGCACTAAGTAGGCAATGGTGTAACGGATCTCTCCAATAGACAAGAGGTCTTCATCAAAGTGGTTATGTCCATTGTGGCATGGTCCCAATGATCTGATGGCGAGATTTCTAGCCATAACTGTTGTTCTAACTTTTCGGGGCATTGGTCTAATGGTTATAATGCCTTAAACAACTATATTTCTTCACCATGGTGAAGTGCCATGTTGTGTTGTTCTGGTATCCCGACGAAGTTCCATTCTTACAAACCTTCCTTCTGCGAAGTCACTTCTAGAATATTCTGCAACTTTTCTATCTTTGCTCTCTTCTTACTAAGGTTTCTAGCCTTCTTCTTGGTGATCTTCATCTTGGTATTCCTCTTTCCATTATGATTCTTATCTCCTTTTGGCATAGTAACTTTGCGTTGTTGATATTCTTTCATAGGGTTAGACAGTAATACTTCTTCTCTATCTAGGGTAGGTGCTCTACTTGTCCGTGAGTCTGCTTGTGTTTTTTCAACTTCGACATCCAATTTTCTGGTTCTAAGTAGCTTCGATTTGTTCTCTTGTTCTTCAATCAAGTGTGATATCCTCCTAGTCATGAAATCTTTTAATTCTTTCTTCTTATGCTCTAATACTTCCTCTTCTTTCCTTCTGGCTTGATCCATTTCAATCCAAGGTTTTCCTAGTAATATAGCAAATGGGGCATTGTTCTCAATAAATTTAACAATCTCAAAATCTTCCTCTGTCAAAGTTCCATGAGCACTTATAGGTATCTAGGTGAGTCTTCCACATAGGGTTATTATATTTTCTCTAAATATTCCTATTCCTCCCAATGAAGGATTCATAGTAGGATTTCCTAAAGTTTCCCAAGTTATTTTTGTCATGATATTTACATGTGTTTCTTCATCCAGAATAGAGTCAATGTCAAAGTCTCCTATTCTTGCTTCTATGCATTCTTTTTCTTTGAATATCTTTGATAAGCTGATATTTTGTGATCATTTATGTTTTCTTTCATTTTTAGTAATACATTCTCTGATTCTTTCTAGGGTTCTTCCATGGTCTCAATTTCTTGACCTTCCTTAGGATTTTCTTGTCTCATATTCATTCTGTCAAGCTTAGCAATCATTTTAGATAAATCTGAAACTTCATGATCCATAGCTTTGCAACAAAGACAACTAGGTATTCTACTAAGGCATTCCTTAGCAATATGTCCTGGTCTTTTGAAACTGTAACAAAGGGTTAATCCCCACTGGGTTGTTTCTAGCATTTTACATAGCTTTTTGTCGTCACCTTTGGTGACCTTCTTGGCAAATGCAACCCATGTCTCCCTTGGTTGGGGCATTCCTTATCACCTACTCCTATTGATATCATCCATAAAACTCCGAGTATCCCACAGGCCATCTACCTCTTCTCTCTGAGTTTGTTTACTTTGTCCCACCTCTGGCACAATTTATCCCATGTCTCATTGTCCGCCTGACACTTGACCTAGTTGAATGGTTGCAGCCACTTATACTTCGCATATATCCCCAACCAAGGTCAGTCTTGAGTCTCCATGCATCTTGAATTTGTCCATGTACCTCCTCAGTTCCTTACCTCACCTAGTGGATTTCATGAAGCACTTTTCTTCTTGGAGTCGCATCTCCCTTTATGTCGACATTGGCACAGTTTCCAAAAGGGTGACAGTATATTGACTCTCATTACCTTTACAATGAGGAGTCTTGGACAACATAGGAAGAACCATCATTTCTCTCTGTTGTTGTTGACCCACACAACATTCGACTTCAACACTTTCTCATGTTATGGTGGGTCTTACTTTGCGACTTTTGCAATTGTTTTTAATATTTTCCGAAGACCTCTGAACTTTGTTAGGCTATAAATACCCACAGAATCCATGATACATCTTACAGGTATCATTTCGTATTGTTCAGAGTATTGTTCCTCATCAGAATTGTCCTCTTCCTTTATCAAAACCACCCCCGAGGGAGTTGCAATTGTATACATCAACAAACAATTTCAATTACAGTACAACACCCTTTTTTGAGTTACATGACATGAGCAAGGGGCATGCTCGCCTCATTTGTACACAATTTATTGTCCACACCTTGCGAAATATTGGGTCCTATAGGTTCCCTTCTCCCTCCAACGGGTCACTCTTGATACTCTCACTATCACTCTTTCTTACAATGGTACTCTCAGTAGAAGAAACATTGATGAATTTTGGCTATTTGTATGCTCCTAACCTCATCCATGAGGGGGCATCTATTATCATTGAAATTTTGTCTGCAAATGGTTACAGGAATCCAGCATCTTCAAACAACTATCAGTTCACCCATGGACCAAAATTACCAAAAAATCATTTCCAAAAAGTCCAAAACTATCCAACCAGTTATAAAATCAGGATGCACTATGACTATACGGGGCGTGCATGCACATGCACCATTAAGAAATGCAAAAAAAGTGCACATATGCATGATGCATGAATATGGATGCTAAAATCCATGCACACCTGAGAATGATGCATTTATGATGTTGGTCGGCCTCCCACCCACTTCTGGTTCAGCTTCCAAGTCGATTTGACATCCAAAGACTGGGTGGCTGGTCAAAGACCTAAAGGTGCCCTAAACAACCCCTTTTCACACTAAAAGTTGGTTGCACAATACCTCAAAGTGGTGCTATAAAACAAGGCCATGGGTCCACTACATATTCAAGGAATTCATTTGCAAGGTTATGCTACTTCTATTCTCCTGGGGAAACCTCTTTTCTCATTAAGAGCATACTATCACCATTCCATTTGGGCAATCCACATCACCTTTTGAGTGGGTTAGCTTTNTTCTGGTTCAGCTTCCAAGTCGATTTGACATCCAAAGACTGGGTGGCTGGTCAAAGACCTAAAGGTGCCCTAAACAACCCCTTTTCACACTAAAAGTTGGTTGCACAATACCTCAAAGTGGTGCTATAAAAAAAGGCCATGGGTCCACTACATATTCAAGGAATTCATTTGCAAGGTTATGCTACTTCTATTCTCCTGGGGAAACCTCTTTTCTCATTAAGAGCATACTATCACCATTCCATTTGGGCAATCCACATCACCTTTTGAGTGGGTTAGCTTTGGATTCTTTCACCATTTCTTTCAAGTTTTCAAGTTGTAAGAAGAGCTCAATCTTGGGGGTCCAAGAGCCCTCCCTTGGAGGAAGAAGGGACCCAAAGTCCCCTTTCTCTTTGGTGTTTTCTTTTCACTAATACAATAATTTCCATTGGTGACATGAGTTTTGTTTGTTTCTTGTTCTTATGTCCTTATGCACAATAGTTTAATTGTTTTTTCCCTTCCTAGTTTAATTCTTAGCTTAGTCTTTTATGTTTATTCTTCTAACCCTTTCCTTTACTGTTGTCTTGCTTAGCTAACCCAACTAAGCTTGTAAGAACCTCTGTTTTTCTCATTTAGGTGAAAAAAGAGCGCAACAACATCAATCATTTAACTATTTTAAGAATGGTTGCGAATGTTGTTGGTGTCTAAAGCATGCATGTTTCAATATGATCCCAATCTTTAATGAGAGTGACATGTGAAATGGAACCATATCGCCAAAGTGTCGATGATGTTTCACCATGTTTATGGTGCGTTGGCTCAAAATTCATTGTTCAAAGTTCAAAAGTTTTAACCCGATATATAACATATGTTTTTTCCATAAGAACACTATGTTGAATTCCAACCAATTCGAACATATGATTATTCAAGTATCGGAATAAAGGTTGAGATAAGGTTCTTCTATACTTGGTCTTACAATATTAAGTGAGATCATTACAATCTTATGGAGGTGTTAGCATCATCCAACCCTCGTGTCATTTGATAATTATTGATGACCTAGCTTTGTTATACAAAATGGGTTATGTAGGATGTCTTTAATAATAAAATTTCAAACATTTTGTATTATAATAACTAGATCCTTTCGATATCATTCAAATCTTGTGATAAAAGGTCATGTAAATCATTTCAACCCAGTGTCGGAACAAAAAGAGTTTCAAATATCCAAACTTTGTAGCTTACTTTTAATCAATCATGCAAACCTCTAGAAACAAAAGACATGAGCCATAAATAATTTGGGAAACACAACTCATCCAAGACATTCTTAAAGTTCACAAGCAACAATGGTATACAACAAACAAATTCAATAAGAGGTAGTGACAAATTCCCAATTCATGAAGTTTGTTCGTTGGCATCAAAACTCTATAGAAAACGAAATGAAATGGCGTTTGAATTTCATGTTTGAATTCATGAAATTCAAACCAAACAAAAGGAAAGAATACAACATCAAGACCACACTCAAAATTAATGTAAACCATTCAAACAACAATCTATAAATGATAACGATAAAGAAGATCATATATACATGCCAAACAATGAATTTTAAAAATCTCATGTTGTAAATTCAGTTATTCATAAAGATACCGAAGACATGAGATGGTTGTTGGCTACCAACAATGGGGACTCACTAGGAGAAGTAGTTATCTCTGCATCATCATAACTTTATATCAAGGAGCATATGACTCATAAATAATTATTAGAAGCAATCAAATGACAAATCAAGCATCTCAACAATAACTCAGAAAAAATAACACAGTCATAGCATTGGATAAAGTTTTGTCCAAACAATTGTAATCCGATATCTTGTTTAGATCACAGGGGTAACAATATTTATACAGATAACTCCAATAACGTTTACAGGGCCACTGCTACCAGCAGGCATCTATAGCCTCGACATGGATGTCATTTAACCCACTCTAGTACTCCTATCCCATCCAAGAGTTGTCCATTTATGATAAAAACATCTTCACACTTGATTAAATTAAAAGACATACCTAAGAATCTTCTCAAACCTAGCATTGCTTCGCTACTAGTGGACCTATTCAGTACCCCGACAAAGTTTCCTTGGTATCATGAGTGCATTTACCCACTGCCAGCAGACCTGTTTAGTGTCCCGACAGGTTTGCAAACACTTCCCGCACATTGTAGTGATTACAACTCTATATAATTTGTTTATAAATTTGTAGAAACTTCATGATATTCAAGAGTGCAGGGTGATACTGAAAACCTCATAGTTTGGAAAAAGTTTGATCATTTACAAATTATTTTTGTGTATTGATGAATTCCATCATGATTTGTACAGTTAGATTTCTGTAAGAAATCATCTCTAGGATGGGGAAGTATACTGAGTTTTTCCCCTTAAAACAGGGGAGGCGTTAGAAATTTGTTAATGATAATTGTGTTTTTCTATGATTTTAATGAGAAACCAAGAACATTGTTTGAACATAAACTTCCTTCTATTGTTCTGAGTTTTAGCACTTACTGGTCACGTGCCTGAAAAGTTATCAACTGCTGCTAAAGAATAAGAGTTCTGATTCCTTTCAACAAATGAAATGGTAATATAGACACAATTATTCATAAAACAAATCAAAATCAAGCCAAAATGAAAAGAACCAAAACCAAAAACAAAAAAAAGGAAATTAAAAATATTCAGTAGAGGGTGGATTTGAAATCATCAAACGAAATATCTCTTGAGAGAGACTAAAAGAAAAAGAAAAAAATCCTTATTAATATGAGTGCATTCCTACTCATGGAGCCTTGGGTTAGGGTAGAATTTACAGTTCATGTGTACTTATCTCTTTACTTTTCATTTAAAAATTTCATGATGATACTGCATTTTTTTGAAAGGAAATGTTCAATGAAAAGATGAGAGAAAAGGGTCAAAGTGGACTTCCCTGACTACAATCATATTATGGTTCTCTTGGTGCAATCACTTGTGTTCACAACTACATCATTACAAAGAGAAACAGTGAGAAATAAAACTAAAAGAAAACCTACTCCTAAACCTACCCTAACTACTAAACAAATCAAAACGCTAAGTAAAATCATGCTTCCAATGTAGCCATCAGAGTAACTCCAACCCTGCAATGGAAAAAAAATCAAATATTACTAACAAGGATGGTAGTACATCGAAAAATTACAAAAATATATCATATTTACCTTTATCATCATCATTTAAAAACAAAGCAAGTATGGCCTTACCATTCCCTTGAAAATTCTTTTTGTATGAATCCTCCAACCATTTTTCAAGATTGTAATTATATGGGTTACAAAAATATGAAAAAGTGAGATTGTGAAGTTTGTGAGAGTTATGGGGACCTGACATAACCCTTGGCCTAGACTGAAGTGCTCCATCCTCCCAACAATTTTCCTTTCGTTCCATATTTTCTCCATCTGAAGGATATAAAATGAGTATGTTAAAGTTACCTCCTTGATTTCTAAATAAAGTGAAGATAATCTTACCATTCCCTGGAAACTTTTCGAGATATGAATACTCCAACCAATCTGCAATCCTATCATAATACATGCAATTACTGACATGGGATTATTTGAAAGAATTCGCATGAAACAAATATTCCTGATGAGAATAAAGTATTAGACTATCAAGGAAAGAATCTTTTAAAAAGGTCAGATCAAGATGGCGAGAACTTATCATGATTATCGATTGGAAAATAAGTATTTCATTCTCTTGAAACTTTCCATTGAGCTTAGATATTTCAAGGCTAACTATATGAAGTGAACTATATGGAACAACCAACATTTTTGAATACCCATCATTGGTAGTAGTATTTGGCCGATTTTACTTTTCAACCTCCAATAATTGATCATGGAAAAATCTAGGTCCTTCTCGAGACACAAATTGAGATGAATCAATGGAAGATGCAATTTGGGACTCTTTCAAATCATTTCTTGATTTACCCACAGATAATTGATGAGAATAAAAATTAATATGTTCATGGGAAGAATTATTTCCCTCTTTATATTCTATTTGGTAATCTCTTTGTACCTGATTATATAATGTTGAATTCTCTCCAAGGTAATATGGAACATGCAATTGCACAATATTAGGATAAAAAATATCAGGGTACAAGGAATAATATGTAGAAGAATTAAGGAGACAAAATGCATTTCTTGAAATTATAGGTATATGCGTTTCGAAATCTGGTTTTATCCCCTCTCCTTGTATAAACTGATCAACCTCTTTTTTATTCTCTTTTAAAGAGTACGAGACAATTTTTAAGAGACAATTTGGTTCATTGTGGAAGGGAAAGTTTGAGAGAAAATCACTTGAGATAGAAGATTGCCTAATTATTTTGTCTCCCATTGATTGATCATGGTTCTGTTCAACTAAATTAGGGGAATATTTAGCGTCCACATGATTACCAACTTCACATTCAACCTCTTTTACTTTAAAAACAGTTATAAAATCTATGAGAGTGTGACAACTGTCATCTTTTAAAGTCAAGGTTTTTTCTTTGACAGGAGGAGACATCATTGACAAAGAATGATTAGAGGTGGCAATTGCATTTTGTAAAAGATGATGTTTCTCATGATTTTCCAAAATGAAAGAAGTTGACAAAATTTGTGGTGCTTCAAAATATTCAAGATAACATAAAAATTTGAACCATCTTGAGATTGAGTGTTGTGCTCAATTCAAATTGGTTAACAATTAATTGATCTTGCTTGTCTGAGAGAGAAATGAGATATTCAAACCATACATTAATAAGTGGCATTTCTTTCAAAAGGAATCTAGTACAAACATGAATGAACCTAATTGAAAAATCATTGAATGATTCACCGTTTTCTTTCCTTAAGAAACTTAATTCTTCACTTAATTCATCATAATCATAGTTGTTAAAATATGATAAAAACTCAATTACAAAATTCGACAAAGAATGAATAGAATTAGCCCAAAAATATTCAAACCAAATTTTTACCCGACCTTGGAAAGTGAGAGCGAACAATATGCATGTAACATTAGGATCAATGATCTTATGTCTAGAAGATTTATAAAAAAAATTAGAAATATGGTCTACTGCAGATGTGTTCCCTTCACCATCAAAGGTGAGTTCTGAAAAGAGATCAGTTGTCTTGTTGGAAATAACAGGTAGTGAGACATTAAAAGCATGTTCCAACATAGTGATATGGGCAGGAGCCATTAAGAATTTGAAAAAATTGACTCCAAATAGTTATCTTGTCATCTAACCTGCCTTGTAGTGCATTATAAGATGACACAGAAGAAGGATTTATAAATATGGAATTATGAAAGGCTAATGGATGAAACATTTAATCATTAAATCCACATCATACCTCCTTCTAGCGCAATTTGTTGACGAGGGAAATTGACCGACCGTCAACTGGAAGAACGAGTCTGGTCCGGGGTTGTCTAAGTAACCCAAGTCGTTTGGTGTAGCTCGTTCTAACGGGTTTAATGGCTCTGTTAGCCAATCTAAAATCTTAAAAAGAAAACAAAAAGAAAGGAATAACTAAATAATGCTAAAAAAAACTATAATATATATATATATACACACATACATACTCTGATATAATTGTTTGAAATGTGTTTAAGAAGAACAAGAAAACATAAAAGTCCCATTTATGAACAACATTTATAGGTTGTCAGTTTTACTAGAAACTCACAAAATCAATGTAAAGATAATTGATTTTGAGAAGCAAATAAAGAAAGCACATTTAAATATTTCTTGTTTTCTTTTTATAAATATAACAAATCTTGAATTAACTAAACTATGAAACACAGATGTATAGATAGTCAAAAGCTAATCTAAACTTTCTGGTTTCACTAAAACATAAATGACAAAAATTAGAAATACAAAGAAGCTAACCTGATGTTAGTTCTAGAGATGTGTCCAAGCCTCTGTATGAATGAACATCATCCAACTGCAATGCCTACGAGAAAAATCTGCAATAGACTTTATACTAAAACCTTTCCGAATAAATTCACAAGATGTATTGGCAACCAGTATTAGAAAATGAAAAGGGAACACATATTAACTTTGTGATATTATGATTGCCAATGATTACAGTTAGAGAAATCTGTGTGTAATACATTCACTTCATTATTCAACTTAAACATCAAATAGAAATCCTGATATTCAAATTAAAAAAGATGATCACAGTGGGAATATTTGGAACAACAAATTATGAACAATTTTTATAACATGAATATCCTAAAACATAACATATCATCGAGTCTAAAGCTACAAGACATATTAATATACCAGGATTAAATGAAACAAAACATTAATGAAACACATTAACAAAGGACTAAAGACGAAATGTTGAACATTGTTCCATTAAGTCTTGATAATAAATTCGTCCACCTTTGGGTCCCAGGATAAGATGCCCCTACAGTTCCAACCATCCCTTTTAAATACCCACAAATAGTATCGATCCCATATCTTAAGATCTGGTCTGATCTCACAAAATAATACCAATTTTAATAGTAGATTCAAGTTTGTTTATAATGATCCAATCCTAATACTATTTAACATATACACAAAAAATTATGTTCAAAAATGGTTCCATGCCACATAACTGAAGTATATCAGGATCTTATTCCTCCATATTAATCCTTGATTTATGATCTAGAAAATTCTTTGACGAATTTAGGCGAAATATGGAAAATTTCACTCCAAATAACAACCTATACCTGCTAAAAAATTCACCATTTTTGGAATCTGCTTGAAAGTAAGCTAAATCAACCCATTCTGCAAAATGGGTTTTCGACGGTTTCTCAAAATGCTTCACCATTTTTCCGTAATGTTCCCCGCAAAATCACCTCTCCAGTCTGTTATGGACAAAATATTGAAACATAAGCCTCGAAGAATCACTTTTCGATCCTAGAATATGTCATTTATAAAGAAACCCTTCTAGTTTTAGGTAAATAGACCTCTTTCCCAGATGCCTTTTCAACTATTTCCAAAAATTCCTCTTCGTTTGTTTGTAAATTGCGTTAAAAAACCGCTCCCTGTGGAATGATGGGAATCCCCAAAACTGTTATTTTTTGTTCGTTCTTTGATGTGAGAATAGCCAAACAGTTCATGATCGGGTTGCATCTCCAATTTTGCATCATGTAAAAATACCACATGCTTCAACACTTCATTTTGTAGGGCACATGAATATCCTTGAGCTTATCACTAGGTCAAATGAAGACACATTACTCCTGAAAAATAATCAACGAAAACAAAATTAATTAACCATTGACTATTAAGAGGATAGCCATATAATCATATTCAAGATTCACATTCAAATATCTATTGATAACAAATCCCAACGCATCAATCATTCAACTATTTTAATAATGGTTGTGAATGTTGTTGGTGTCTAAAGCATGCATGTTTCAATATGATCCCAATTGTTGGAACAACAATCTATATTTAAGAATCTTGTTTTGATTTCTCGGGAATCGACAGTTCGCATTTCATAGGGAGTCATTGTCCAAGTCTCCTCAAAACCCCGATTTCCGAAGCCCTGAAAATTCATTTTAAACGTTCTTAATTGCAGGCTAAACGTTTTTAACTATTAAAAAGTCCTATCATAATTTCACGATTCAGGATTCATTGTGTCAAAGCGTTATTGAATTCTCAACCTTCGAGATCCCGATTCCTGAATTCGTGAAGTTTTGAAGATTATTTCCTAATCATGATTAATTTAACGTTTTAAACAGATGACTATCACTTGAGCTAATCACATCACGAGTTTTTGATTCGGGCTTTACTTATGCCATGACTTCCGGGGATATGATACTCGTAATCCTGATACCCGAGATCACGAAATCCATTTATTAATCTTGATCAATTAAAAACCAAAGGTAATTAATGTCAATCCACGAAATCACAATTTTGCAATTTTCGAGGCTCATGGTCCAAAACTGAGGGCGGAAACATCTGAAGTTGTGAACATCGAAAAAATGATTAAGAACTAAAATCACTTCATAAATGGACTAAACTGGATTGACTTGCACCTTAATCATCTGTTAAGCCTGTACAACCTATGGAAAAGGATTTAAACATCTCTGCATTTTTCCTAAGTCACTGATGCAGGAGCATCATCAACATCAAGCGAGCCAGCGTGGAAGCAAAAGACAGCTAGACAAGCACCAACACAAGTTTTTGAAATTACCTTGAAGTTGATGCGCAATCTTAAATGAAGTCATTAAGAAGAAGTGCACTTGTATAATGTAAACGGACCTTGAGAAATTTACTCTCGTCCTTAGTAGGTAGAAGGCATTTATAGTAGTTAATGTAAGTAGATAGAATTCAATCCTAGATTAGACAGTTTTAGAGCGCAAGAGGGAAATGGGACATAGACACCCTCATTGTACATTGTAACATCATCAATGTTGGAAGAAGAGCATAGAAGAGAAGTAGAGAGCTGTGTAGCAGACTCCATGTACAGAAGTTCTGAATTAATACAAACAAAGCTGTGATTCAGACTCATGGGGTTCATATATTCTCTGTGTATGTGTCTTTGAATGTTATGCTCATGAATGTTTACTTCCTGTTATACCATATCTTTATATGCTACGTATATGATTTCATGGTTTGAGTTTGAAGTCTGAGAGGAAGTAGGAATGAGTTTCAATTGTTTCTCTATCTGAGAAAGAGTTCCTGCAAGGAGTGCAGTTGAAGTTGTCCGCAAGGAGTGCATTGACAAAGGGTTTAGATAGGGTAACTTTTGTTCTCATTCAACTAGAAGTGCAGTTGGGCACAGGATCCGTGCAAGGAGTGTGCAGGATGAGTGAAGTCTTAGGGTTGCGAACCTGAGTGAGGAATTGAAAGAGACTATTGCTGCAGGGGTTCCCAGGGTCGAAGGGATTCAACAACTTGAAGGTGTTTGAAAGTCTGCCGCAAGGAGTGCGTGCAAGAGTATTCTTTAAGACTCAAAGTTGTGATAAAGCTCAGGAAGGATAAGGCCTTCTAATTCATTAAAGGGCAGCGCAGGGAAGTCGTGACTGGAATTATTAAGAAGGCATCATAAGTTTGCGTCGTAGGCAGACAAGGTTGTGGAGGAACACTTAGTTCATTCATAGAAATCGTCAAGGAGGAACGGACGGCTGAAGTTCTCTAAGGATAATTCACAAATTTCCATGAGCCGTCAGATCTCGCGGAAGAGTAGGGGAATTAAGGTGAAAGCATCGAAGGGTTCTAAGCTCAGGAGGAGTAGGATCGTAGATCCAAGCCATAAAGGGCCGTTAGATTTACACGTGGAATTCCATATCAAGATTTCGTGGGTTGAAGTCCTATAAACATTGCAACGGGCATCGCGAAATCATGAAACACGATATCCTGAAAGCTAAGAAGGGTTGTGTGGGCCATGGAGGAGTCAACGAGTGGACAGGTGGCATATTATTTCAGAGTTTTGGGGAGAGTGAAGTTCTGAAAACTTTGCATTAGGATTTGCGATACTGCAAAGTCTGAAGTGCCGACAGAGCGAAAGGACTGTTGAAAGGTCAACCGCACGAGTGTATCGGAAAGTTGGGATTTGGGAATCGTAGGCACAAGTTCCTCGATACCACGATCATCGAAATCGTGATACAGGAAATCCCGAAGAAGAAAGAGGAAAGGTCAGCGTTGACTGTTTCGGGGGTTCGAGAGACCAACGCTCAACCACTGGATTCGCGAAGTCACGAAGTCCGATCTCCCAAGTGTAAAGAGGGGATCTCGTGAGAGATTTTTGTGGGTGCAGATTTCCCGATAAGGAAATAGAAGAATTGTTTTAGAGTTCTTCGGGCTAGTGGGGAAGGAAAGATCCTGTGTTGATGTGGACCTTTCAACCTGCGGGTTATGAGGTTGCCTGCGTCAGTGATCAGTTTGGTATCAGAGCACAGAAAGGTTCTTTTCTTTCTGTAGTAGATAAAAAGAAGAATTCACCATGTCGCAAAGGAGAAGGGACAGGCAAACACCCGATCCACCAGAGGATAGAAAAATGCTGCGAAGAAGAGGCAGGCAGATGACAGAACTAGCTATGGAGTGAGAGATGCGTGATCTATGAGCTAGACTCGAAGACATGGAGACAGCACAAAGGCATATAGTCATTGCTGGGGATCTCAGTGATTCCGAAAGTGAAATTGAGGTTGAACATGAAGAAGAAGTTGCAGATGAAGGTGCATCAAATGAACGTTTGATTAGAGCTATTGCAAGGATGGGTGCAAGAGAGAAAATGGACATTCTAGTTTACGAGGGAAACTTGGATGCAGAGGAGCTTCTAGACTAGATTAGAGATCTAGACACATACTTTGACTATGAGGATGTCGAAGAGGACAAGAAAGTCAAGCATGTTGTCACAAGATTGAAGGGACATGCAGCATTGTGGTGGGATGAACTACAAACTGATAGACGCTACAAGGGCAAGCAGAAGATTAAGAGCTGGGATAGAATGATCGCAAATATGAAGGAAAAATTCATCCCCAGAGATTATCAGATTACTCTATTTAGGAGGATGCAGAACCTGAGACAGAAGCTGATGACAATGAAAGAATACACTGAGGAATTCTATAAGCTGAACATCAGGGTAGGTCATCAGGAGAGCGATGATGAAAAGGTTGCTAGATATCTGAATGGTCTGAGATATGACATTCAGGATGAGATGAGTATGGTAACCATTCGAATGGTGGAAGATGCTTATCATATGGCTCTGAAAGCGGAAGAGAAGATGAGCCAAAAGCAGAGTCAGAGAGGTCAAGGCAGAAGTCATCTCAGAGGAAAATCAGTTTCCCAGGATAAATATTAGAAGCCCAAGGAGGACTGGAAGAAACCTCAGACTCGAGCAGAGAGAGGGGGAAGTTCACAGTGAGGGAAATATGCTGAATAGAGATGACATCATACTGAGTAGAGAGGAGATTATGCTGATAAAAATACTTTTCATCGTACTAGAGGTAGAGGAAGAGGAAGAGGTGGAGTAATAACATGTTTCACATGTGGAAAGAATGGGCACAAGTATTACGAGTGTCCATATAAAAAGAAAGAGAGTGGCGAAGCTCACATTGCCGAAGCACAAAGGCGGGATGTTGAGGCAGAAGAAACTGAAGGCAGAAGATCGTTGATGATGCAAAAACTTTTTTGACACCAGAGAAGGAGGTGGAGAGTTCAGTCCAAAGGACCAGACTTTTTTGGACTGCTTGCAAAACCAAGGACAAGGTATGCAAGGTGTTAACGATATTTCTTGTAAGGGGGGTTAGAATGCAAAGGAATGGGTTAAAAACCCACTTTTCCTAAGTTTGGGGTGCTAATGCACCCATTATTAAATGAAAATCAAGTCTGGAGGGCAAGGATCGTGGCGCCCGGATCAACAACACAGATGTGATTCCAGACCCCCCTCGCCTTTCTACCTTTAAGCGCGGGGGGGTCCAGAATCTAGGGCACACCTCTTCAACGACCAAGATCGTAGCGCTTGGATCAACGGTGATAAAGGAAATTCCGGACCCCCCCTGCCTTTCTACCTTTAAGAAGAGGGGAGGGGGGGTTCCGGAATTGGGTGTGCATCTTTCCGACGGCCAAGATCAGCGTGCCTGGATCAACGATGCTTGGACAATCTCGTCCTTCTCAGCGGCTCTGTGTTTAGCCAGTTGGGCCTCCTTCCCGTCATGTCAGCTTGTATACCATCCTCCCACTGGCCACCTGTCCTCCTCCTAGCCGTGCGATGAGCCTCGTGCCCTTCTTCCCTCTCCTCATCTTTTGACATCTGTCTCTTCCCCCTCTCTTGGTCCACATGGTCCCTTTCCCAACTCACCCTCCATCCATCACCTGCCATGTGTCCCACCTCTTTCCATGATAGCCTCCTACCACAAGTGCACCCATTATGCCTTGTCCTACTCCTTCAACTTGTCATCTTCCACCACATGTCTCCCTCACCACCTCTCTTAAACCTCATCTCTTCTTTCTTTTCCCTCGTAGTTATGGCCCCATCACTCCACTCCCATGCCCCATCTTCCGCACTGGCCCTCATGCCTATTCTTTAGGCCAGTCAGTTATTCAAGGTGGCAGCGCGGGAGACCCTCCACGTCTCGAAGGTGCCAAGTTGGTGGGGCCATCCCCAATCCCGATGAAGCAGTTATTGAAGCGGTTGGTGGTGGTTAGACATTGTCTCCGCCATAATGGGAAAGCACAGAAATGAATTAAAGGCACGTCGATTCACCGTTGGAACTGTCAAAAGTTAGATTGCGTCCGACATAAGTTGCACGATATTTCAGATGTTGACTGTCAAAAGCCATGCAGACGCACAACTTTCAATACAATGTCTCGGTTCCGCTGCTGTTGTTTTTCTCAGTATATGAAGGCGTTTTCGCCATTTTTTGTATCTATCGATGGTAGAGCTAAGCTCCCGACTGTAAAGTTTCAACAAACATTCTGGTTTCCTGGTTATGCCTCTGTGTTTGAGATTTCTTGTTTTATGACAAACAGTTCTCCTTTTCCATCTATGTTTCACCTTATACCAGAGAGTTCATGATCGAATGATTCGCGTGAATTGTTGCAGTTATGTTATGATAAAGGATTTGTTGTGACATTATTGTATTCTCTGGTTTTATATGTTTGAATGTAAGAGGATATTGCATTTGAATTCTTTCTTCTCCAGTCTGTTACAAACCTGATGTTTATGATAGACCTTCGCACTCTTCTCATGCAAGTCTCCCCCCTACTCACCCTTTATTGCAACTCACTGTTTGAAGTTTATCAAGACCTCACTCGTCCATGCATGCCTGGCCTAGTTTTTGAGTCGAAACGATATTGTTCATAGTTTTCCTCCATTTGATCACCTCTTTAAAACAAATTGTGACATTAAACTGATGGGTGTTAGGCTTTGCTCCTGCAAGCAATCCAGGAGTGACTTCTAACGCTAACATTTCTGGTGCCGTTGCCGGGGACGAAGTTGAATATTTTCCCCAGATTTGAACAACAAAGATCAACTGATTCTGAAGGTGCATCAGATATCAGAACTTGAATATTTCTACTGTGCACCTGGCGACTCCATTGTGCCGACTCCACTGGGGAGAACCTGATCTATCAATTGTGGCTTTGAGAGGCAGACACACGAGGTCTAATCCACACTTGCCTTTAGCTACACCAGAAGTTGACCCAGAAGCATTGCGCAGAAAGGGAAAGAGCTCTGCAAAAGAAGCTTCCATCGTCGAAACAGGTAATATGCCATCCCCTTCTGTGAGAGCTCCATTTTCTTGTGCTCATCTTCCTAGTCGTCCTTCCTCTGAGGTTTCCCATTTTCTAAACTTTGGGAGTGTTCTTGCTGAGTTTTCTCCTCCTAGTCTGGTATCAGAAAGAGAGATCCTTGTCGCTCCCCACTCCCTAGAAGTTGTGCCTCAACATAGATCCCAAGCCTCTGAAGGTTTCACCACCCCTCCTTTTATTGCTACTACTGTACATGAAGAAGCATCTGCACACTCAAGTCCCTTGGCTCTCTCCCTATTTTCTCCATTGTCTCCTCCAAGAACCTCTTTTCCAGCATCTTCATTCCACACTCCTTCTCCTCCGAGTTCTCCTCTACCTAATACCCCTATGGCTAGTGCTAATCCTCCTCTGAATAGAATGGATGCCATAGTTGTAGCTAGATATGCTCCTTTAATACTTCCTCATTCTATGAATCCCCTCCCTGCTGGAGATTATTTGAAATATATACCCAAGTTCACGGGAGAAGGGGATATAACTGCTGAGGAACACCTAGATGCTTTTTACAGTTATGCAGACAACTTGAATATTGAGAACGAAGATGTCTGGATGAGACTCTTTGTACAGATCCTGGATGGAGAGGTAAGGAAATGGTTCAGAGGATTGGCCCCTGGATCTATCGCTGGCATTGAAGCCTTGGATAACGTTTTCATGAGGCAGTGGGGAGATAGAAAAGATTTCATGTATTACATGACAGAGTTTGGGTCTATGAGGAAAATGGAAGGAGAGTCTGTCTCTGACTTCTCCAAAAGATTTAATAAGATGTAGAATAAGATCCCTATAGAGATAAAGCCCTCAGAAGCCTCTGCCCAAATTTCATATGCTGGTGCATTTGATCCTGATTTCTGCCTGCTATTAAGAGAAAGAAGAGCCACCTCCTTAGCTCAAATGTAAGACACTGCCGTAGAAGTGGAATCCAACATATTGGTAGCTGACAGACTAAGGAACAAAGCTGACGTAGACAGAAGAAACGGAAGATCCAAAACCTCAACTTTTGACCCATCGGTTCCCCACCCTCAAGTGAATGAGCTGACTGAGATGATGAAGTTTCTGACCGAAGAAGTGGAAATATTGAAGGTGGAAAGGAAACAAATGTATAAGGGCCCTCAGAACACTGAAAATAAAGGAGGTTTCAGAAGGCCAAATAATAATGTGGCTCCCCCAACTATGCACAGGGAAAGGGGAAGAGACAAAGAAGACTAGAGAATTCAACCCCCTTTTCAGAACAATCTGGTGGTCGATGAGAAGGAAAGAGAAACAGATGAGCTTGACCCTAAAATACACTACTTAGAAGACACTCCTCCTTTTCCTCATCTCACTCGGACAGCCTATGAAGAGTCTCTCATGGATAGTCAGCTAAATGAATTGAGCAATGGAGACAAAGCTAGCGGCGGTCGAGGCAAGTATCACCTGAGGTCCGACAAAAGGGCAGCAACACCTGATGTTCCTGAGCCATCCACTAGAACAAATAAATCTGCTAAAGAAGTAGAAGATGCTCACAAAGGTAAGAAGGCTCAAAATCTCTCTCCCATTGTCCATAATCATGTTCCTGAAGTTAGAGAAATCCCAAAGCCTATATCTTCTTTCAATTTCGAACATGAGATCCAAAAGATCAGAATTCCGGTGCCACTCACTGAGTTAATTAGACATGGGGAATTCAAAAAATGCTTCTATGAGCTGTTGAAATCTGAAGCCTCATACCCACTCACAGACTCCATAAACCTTCAAGATGAAAGGCCTGCAGTTGTCCTAGGTCCCATGGTAGAAGATAGAGATGATTCATCCCCTCCCTTCTACACATCCTTGAACATACATGATAAAGTGTTGCATAATTGCCTTATGGATTCAGGGGCCTCCCACAACCTCATGCCCAAAACTGTCATGGAAGAGTTAGGACTAGAAGTCACCCGAGCTTATCACAACCTCTATTCTTTTGACTCCAGGAGGGTTTAATGTTTGGGAGTAATCAAGGACCTAGCAATTTCTTTGTTTCAGCTGCCCATGAAAAGTATGGTCATGGATATTGTGGTAGATGATGTTCCCCCTAAGTTTGGCATACTTTTGTCAAGATCTTGGATAAAAATACTGGGGGGAACCTTACAGATGGACCTCACATATGCCACTATCCTAGTGTTTGGAGGGGAGCATAGAAGATTATACAGAGAAGCCCAGCTGGCCTACATAATCAGTGATGAAGCCAACCCTACCAATCATCCCATCTATGCCTTGGACACTGATTTAGGATCCAATTTACTACAGCTCACCCACACCCCTGAGGCTCCTTTACAGATCAGAAAGTAGCCCATTCTTAATCAGGAGACACCCCCTCCAGCCACCTCTATTTGGAATATGTTCTTTGATGGAGCTTCTTCCAGTATAGGTGCAGGTGCCAGAGTGGTATTCATATCCCCTTTTCAAGAGACCATATCTCTATCATACAAGCTGGAATTTGAAGTCACCAACAACATGGCAGAGTTTGAAGCTTTGGTTCTAGGATTAAGAGCTGCAAAGGAAATGGAAATTAAGGAGATGACTGTGTTTGGAGATACGGAACTGATTGTCCATTAGGTCAAAAATGTTTATCAAGCCAAGCATCCTCGTCTCAGGAATTACAGGAATGAGGTATGGGACCTAGTTAATAATTTTTTCTCGGCTTTTAACATTTCCTACATTCCAAGGGAAGAAAATGCCCCAGCTGACTTTTTATCTTTCACAACTAGTCTGCTCGAAGTTCCTGCGCTGCCCACTGTCGGGCCCGATGTTGAGATAAAATATAGGCCCGCTGTACCAGACAACGTCAAACACTGGAAAGTGTTTGAAGATGATCAGGAAATCGATAAATTTCTCCAGTCCATCGATGACTTTTCTACATTGCACATAGATGAGAATCCTGACATGGAAGGTGACCATCACCCTGGGGAGATTTTAAATAGAATTGTCAATCACCAAATCATTCAACTACCGAGCAATTACATTCCGAGGGGACTTGTCCCATTAGAAATACTATTCGATGGAAATGATGTGGAAGTGAAGGGTAAAGTTTCAAGTGACGATGATGACACAGCTGAGTGCAACATAGACACATCGGAGGATCCCAAGTTTGTCAGGCTGTCAAGGAGTTTGACCGAGGAGCAGAGGGTCGAATATACTAAGTTGCTGAAGGAGTTTGTTGATTTGTTCGCATGGACCTACGAAGACCTCAAGACGTATGACACATTAGTCATTGAGCACAAGATCCCACTAAAAGAGGAGGCTAATCCATTCAAGAAGAAGTTGAGACAGATAAATCCCATGCTGCTACTTGTTATGGAGAAAGAGGTAAAGAAGTTGCTGGATGCCCAGATCATTGTCCCCTTGAGATATTCTGAGTGGGTGGCCAATTTGGTTCTGGTTAGAAAGAAAAGTGGGGAAATCAGACTCTGCGTTGATTTCAGGAACCTGAATAGAAGCTCCAGGAAGGACAATTACCCCCTGCCCAACATGGAACACATACTGCAGAGGGTAACCAGTGCATATAGAATATCCATGATTGATGGTTTCTCTGGATACAATTAGATATCAGTCATGCCTGAGAACAGAGAAAAAACAGCTTTCACCACTCCTTGGGTCACATTCATGTATTCCAAAATGCCTTTTGGGATGATGAATGTGGGAGCAACATTTCAGCGAGCCATGGACATAGCCTTCATTGGGGAGAAGGACCAGTTTGTGGTGATATATCTAGATGACATCACAATCTTCTCTAAGACTGATAAAGAGCATTGCTGCCACTTAAAAAGAGTTTTCTTGAAGTGTCGGAGGTATGGCCTATCTTTAAACCCCAAGAAATCATTGTTTGCTATGAAAGAGGGGAAGCTGTTAGTTCATATAGTGTCAACAGAAGGAGTAAGGATTGACCCTAGCAGGGTAGAGGCACTCCATATCCTGTCACTTCCCAGGTCCAAGAAGGAAGTCCAGGCCTTTTTGGGGAAGATAAACTTTCTGAGGAGATTAGTCTCGAACTTTGCCGAGCTGGTAAAACACATCACAACCATGCTCAGGAAGGGCAATGAAGTGAAATGGACTGTTGAACCCAGGTAATATTTTTCCCAAATAAAGAAAGCATTGACTGAAGCACCTGTGCTAATAAGTCCCAATTATTCCAAAGATTTTCTGATATTTTCTTTTGCTTCCTGTGATACAGTAGCGACAGTTTTGTTGCAGAAAAATGATCAAGGACGAGAGAAACCTATTTCTTTCTACAGCAAGGCATTGATAGATGTTGAACTCCGGTATGAGATCATGGAGAAGCAGGCCTATGCATTGGTGAAAGCTCTCAAAGATTTCAGGATCTATGTCTTGCACTCAAAAATCACTGCATATGTCCCTTCAACCTCTGTGAAGGACATCCTTATACAACCTGACATAGATGGGAGAAGGGGTAAATGGATCACCAAGATCCTGGAATTTGACCTGGAGATTAAGCCCACCAAGATGATAAAGGGGCAAGGTCTAGCCAAGTTGCTTGCTGAATCTAATTGCAAGGCTTTGGAGATTAACTTCATCAATGAGCAAGCCGAGTTATCCAGTAGAAATTCTTAGACCATCATACCACTAGCAGCATGTCCCTGGTACAGGGATATCTTGTACTTTCTGCAAGAATCAAAGCCCCTTGATGGATTGGGAAAGAGTAGGGCCAGAGCTTTAAATCTCAAAGCGGTCAGATATTGTCTCATTGACCAAGCCTTGTATTGGAGAGACCCTCTGGGGATACTATTAAGATGTCTAGACCCACTGCAAGACCAGAAGGTGATGTTCGATTTCCATAGCAGTCTCTGCAGAGGTCATCATTTTTGGAAGACCACAGCCCACAAAATCCTCCGGGCTGGGTATTACTGGCCTACTTTGTTTACTGATGTCTGCAGGGAAGTCAGGGCTTGCATCAAATGCCATAAGTTCTCAGGAAAGAAACAACTCAAATCTCTGCCATTAAAGCCTGTAGTAGTTTCAGCACCCTTTCAGCAGTGGGGATTGGATTTCATTGGAGAGATTCATCCTCCCTCAAGTGACCAGCATAGATGGATCCTCACTGCAACCGATTATTTCACCAAGTGGATAGAGGTTGTCCCCATCAGGAGCACTTCTCACAAAGTAATCATCAGCCTCTTGGAAGACATATTAGCCAGATTTGGCTGCCCAAGCAAGGTTGTCACTGACAATGCCACCCCCTTCAGGTCTGAGCCTCTGGTCAAGTTCTGTGAACAATTTGGGATTTCACTGGTTCACTCTACTCCATACTATCGTCAAGGAAATAGACTGGCAGAGTCCTCGAATAAAAGTCTAATCAAGCTTATCAAAAGGCTACTGGAGGACAATAAGAGGGCCTGGAACTCAAAGCTCAAATTTGCTCTTTGGGCCAATCGGGTAGCAACTAAGAAATCCCTGGGTCTCTCACCTTTCCAACTGGTTTATGGAATAGAGGCCATTTTCCCCACTCAGCTCACCTTACCTGTGGCAAAATTCCTCCAGGAACTTGAAGAAGAACCTAACCATGTGCTCATAAGGATTCATCATATGGTGGAAGTGCAGCAGATCAGAGAACAGGTCATGGACAAGACTTATAGTCATCAGCAGAAGATCAAGTAGGCTTTTGACAGGAAAAGCAGGAAGAAAGAATTCAAGCAGGGTGACCTGGTATTCAAATGGGACACACCCAGGTAGGATAGGGGCAAGCACAGTAAATTTGACGCCCTCTGGTTGGGACCTTTCAGGATCCTTGAAGTATTTCCAAACAACACTTATAGGCTGCAGGATCTGGAAGGTGAAGAGGTTTTTAGTGGCCCAGTGAATGGGCATTTCTTGAAAAAATGTTTTCTGTGAGCCGCAGTCGGCTCTTTTTTTTTTGTAAATATTGCTTTTTGTTTTGTTTTCAGTTTAATAAATGACTCCATAGCCCAACAGCAAGGCACTGAATCTACAAAAATGTTCTTAGAGCATCACAGGGACGACTCTATCCCCCATGGAGCCAAATGTTAATGATATTTCTTGTAAGGGGGGTTAGAATGCAAAGGAATGGGTTAAAAACCCACTTGTCCTAAGTTCGGGGTGCTAATGCGCCCATGATTAAATGAAAATCAAATCTGGACATCAAGGATCGTGGTGCCCAGATCAACGGCGCAGATGTGATTTCGGACCCCCCTCGCCTTTCTACCTTTAAGCCGTGGGGGGGGGTGTTCGGAATCCAGGGTGCACCTTTTCAACGGCCAAGATCGTAGCGCCTAGATCAACGGTGATAAAGGAAATTCCAGACCCCCCTGCCTTTCTACCTTTAAGCGGAGGGGGGCGGGGTCTGGAATTGGGCGCGCAACTTTCCAACGGCCAAGATCAGCGTGCCCGGATCAATGACGCTTGGACAATTTCATCCTTCTTAGTGGCTCTGTGTTTAGCTAGGTGGGCCTCCTTCCCATCATGTCAGCTTGTAGACCATCCTCCCACTGGCCACCTGTCCTCCTCCTGGCTGTGCGATGAGGCTCACGCCCTTCTTCCCTCTCCTCATCTTCCGACATCTGTCACTTCCCCCTCTCTTGGTCCACATGGTCCCTTTCCCAACTCACCCTCCATCCATCGCCTGCCATGTGTCCCACCTCTTTCCACGATAGCCTCCTACCACAAGTGCACCCATTATGCCTTGTCCTGCTCCTTCCACTTGTCGTCTTCCACCACATGTCTCCCCCGCCACCTCTCTTAAACCTCATCTCTTCTTTCTTTTCCCTCGCAGTTCTAGCCCCATCACTCCACTCCCGTGCCCCATCTTCCATGCTGGTCCTCATGCCTATTCTTTAGGCCAGTCAGTTGTTCCAGGTGGCAGCGCAGGAGGCCCTCCACGTCCCGAAGGTGCCAAGTTGGCCGGGCCATCCCCAATCCTGACGAAGCAGTTATTGAAGTGCTTGGTGGTGGTTAGACATCGTCTCTGCCATAATGGGAAAGCATAGAAATGAATTAAAGGCACGTTGATTCACCGTTGGAACTGTCAAAAGTTAGATTGCATCCGACATAAGTTGCATGATCTTTCAGATGTTGACTGTCAGAAGCCATGCAGACGCAAATCTTTCAATACAATGTCTCGGTTTTGCTGCTGTTGTTTTTCTCAGTATATGAAGGCATTTTCGCCATTTTTTGTATCTATCGATGGTAGAGCTAAGCTCCCGACTGTAAAGTTTCAGCAAACATTCTGGTTTCCTAGTTATGCCTCTGTGTTTGAGATTTCTTGTTTTATGACAAATAGTTCTCCTTTTCCATCTATGTTTCATCTTATACCAGAGAGTTCATGATCGAATGATTTGTGTGAATTGTTGCAGTTATGTTATGATAAAGGATTTGTTGTGACATTATTGTATTCTCTGGTTTTCTGTGTTTGAATGTAAGAGGATCTTGCATTCGAATGCTTTCTTCTCTATTCTTTTATGAGCCTGATGTTTATGATAGACCTTCACACTCTTATCATGCAAGTCTTCCCCCTACTCACCCTTTATTGCAACTCATTGTTTGAAGTTTATCAAGACCTCACTTGTCGATGCATGCCTAGCCTAGTTTCTGAGTCGAAACGATATTGTTCAAAGTTTTCCTCCATTTGATCACCTCTTTAAAAAAAATTGTGACATTAAACTGATGGGTGTCAGGCTCTGCTCCTGCAAGCAATCCAGGAGTGACTTCTGACACTAACACAAGGTCATTGTAGACAGTGGTAGCACAGATAATCTCGTTTCGACAGATATGGTAGAAAAGATGGAGCTGGAGACGATTGATCATCCAAGCCCATACAAAATTTCATGGCTACAAAAAGGACATCAGGTAACTATCACTAAACAATGCTTAGTTGAATTTAAGGTAGGGGGATATAATGATAAGATATTRTGTGATGTCATTCCTATGGATGTTTGTCATATATTGCTGGGTAGACCATGGAAATATGACAGGAATGTGATTCATTATGGGAGAATGAACACATACACCCTAGAGAAGAATGGGAAAACTCACATGTTGCTTCCAATTAAGGATAAGGAGGTGAAGCTGGAGGTAAGCAACACTGTACTTCTCATGAGTGGGAAGGAACTTCTTACTGAGGTAAGGAAGAAGGAGGAACTGCAATTTATTGTGGTTAGGAAACCGAAGATTGTTTTGACCAGTACAAAAGTGGATGATTTACCAGAGGAGATTCAAGAACTACTGGAAGAGTTCGCTGATATAGTAGTGGACGAATTACCTCGTTCATTGCCACCGATCAGAAGTGTGATTCATCACATTGATCTCATACCGGGAGCCAGTTTTCCAAATAAATCCACGTACAGATTGACACTGCAAGAGAATGAAGAGGTCAAGAGGCAAGTCGAGGAGTTATTGGACAAAGGATTAGTTAGGGAAAGCTTGAGTCCATGTGTTGTTCCAACAGTACTCAGTCCGAAGAAAGACGGAGGCTGGAGGATGTGTATTGACTCGAGGGCGATTAACAAGATAACCATTAGGTACAGATTTCCATTGCCAAGGATGGATGATCTGATGGATTGCTTGAGTGGAGAAAAATACTTTTCAAAGATTGATTTGAAAAGAGATTATCATCAAATTCGCATGAGAGAAGGTGATGAATGGAAGACAACATTCAAAACAAATGAAGGGTTGTATGAATGGCTTGTTATGCTGTTTGGATTAACAAATGTGCCAAGTACCTTCATGAGATTGATGAACGAAGTCCTGAAGGAGTTCATCGAAAAAAAAATCATTGTGTATTTAGATGACATACTGATTTACAGTAAAACAATGGCAAAGCATCTGAAGCATTTGGCTACAGTGATGCAGAAATTACAGCAGGAGAAGTCGTTGATAAATATGAAGAAATCCTCATTCATGAAGACAGAGCTCATTTACTTGGTATTTTTTATTTCTGCAGATGAGTTGAGGATGGATCCAGATAAGGTGGAGGTAATCAAGAATTGGCCATCACCGAAGAATATCTTTGAGGTGAGAAGTTTTCACGGATTGGCTAGTTTCTACCGAAAGTTCATCAGAAATTTCAGTGGAATTAGTGTAGCGATGATGGATACATTGAAGAAAAGGAACAAGTCTTTTCACTGGATAGAAGAGGCCAAGAAAATTTTTAATCTGTTGAAGAGGAAGATTACAGAACAACCAGTTTTAGTGTTGTCGAATTTCCGAAAGACATTTCAAGTGAAATGTGATGCAAGTGGATTTGCAATCGGGGCAGTCTTAAGTCAATATGATAGGCTGATAGCATATTTCAGTGAGAAGCTGAATGAAGAGAAAGTGAAATACTCCACTTATGATAAGTAGTTTTATGCTATCATACAGGCATTAAATAAATGGAGACATTACTTGATCCTGAAGGAGTTTGTCTTGTATAGTGACAATCATGCACTGCAGTTTGTGACTCAATAGGAGAAGTTGAATCAGAGACATGTCAAATGGGTTGAGTATATGCAGAATTTCACATTTGTGATTAAACATATTTCTCGTACTGCTAACAAAGTTGCTAATGCTTTGAGCAGGAAGTGTTTGCTATTGCAGGAGTTCAAAGTCAAAACGTTGGGTTTTGATGATCTCAGGAACATGTACGCAGATGATTAGGATTTTAAGGAGGCGTATGAAGAAACTGAGAATCCAGTTCTCAGGGATAAAAGCCGATGGATAGAATACATGATCCAGGAGGGATTACTATTTAAGGGTAATCAGCTGTGTATTCCGAAATGCTCCATGAGGGAGAATTTGCTGAAGGAGAAACACAGTGGAGGATTGGCAGGACATTTTGGTCACGACAAGACATTCGCAAAGCTGAATGAGTCATATTTTTGGCCAGGAATGTGAGAAGATGGCAAGAGACTCGTGGACAGATGTAGATTTTACCAGCATTCAAAGGGAAGGAGACAGAATGCGGGGTTTTATCAACCATTGCCCATACTTGAGAGGTCGTGGGATGCAATTAGCATGGATTTCATATTGGGGTTGCCAAGAACGCAAAGAGGTTCTGATTCAATATTTGTGGTGGTGGATAGATTTTCCAATATGGCACACTTCATTCCATGTCAGAAAACCAGTGACGCAATTGACATTGCGAATATGTTTTTCAAAGAAGTCATTTGACTTCACAGTTTGCCAAGAAGCATAGTTTCGGATAGAGATACGAAATTCATAGGACATTTCTGGAGGATGTTGTGGAAAAAGTTGGGAACTAACTTGTCATTTAGTTCAGCTTATCATCCTCAGACAGATGGATAGACAGAAGTGATGAACAGAAGTCTGGGAGACTTGCTGAGGAGCTTGGTGACAGAACACCACAACCAGTGGAACAACATATTACCACATGCAGAATTTGCTTATAATGACTCAGCAAACATAAGCACAGGGCAGAGTCCATTTCAGGTTGTCTATGGTATGCAGCCGAGAGGAATTTCTAAACTGATGGATTCCGAACAGACTGCAACTAGGAGTTCTAGTGCAGAAGATTTCGCAGAGGCCATGAAAGAACTTCACCGCAAGGTGATGGAGCGACTGCAGAGTTCAAGCCAGGAATACAAGCGTAGAGAAGATCAACATAGAAGAAAAATTCAATTCAAATTTGGTGACTTGATTCTAGCACATTTGAAAAAGGAAAGGTTCTCGAGAGGGACATACAATAAATTGAAGATGAAGAAAATCAGACCATGTAGGGTCTTGAAGAAATTTGGGGCGAATGCTTATGAGATTGAATTACCCGATGGGATTGGAATTTCTCCGATATTCAATATATCATATTTGTACCCATATAAAGCTGATGAAGCAGGAACAAATGATGAGTAGCCAGTGATTCAGTGGACAAAGCAGATGCCTGTTCCAGATAAGCCGCAGATGGAGCGCATACTCGACGAAAGAATTGGTAAGAGGACTAGAAGGAAAGAGTACTTTGAATATTTGGTCAAGTGGAGAGGCCATCCAGTTAAAGATGCCAGCTGGGAGAGTGAAGTAGAGATACAGAAACATGGACACACCATACACGAAATCGTGGACAGGAGCCCATGAAAATTTTCAGGCAAGGGAGTATGATGTAGGAGCATCATCAACATCAAGCGAGCCAACGTGGAAGCAAAAGACAGCTGGACAAGCGCCAGTGAAAATTTTTGAAATTACCTTGAAGTTGATGCACAATATTAAATGAAGTCATTAAAAATAAGTGCACTTGTATAATGTAAATGGACCTTGAGAAATTTGCTCTCGTCCTTAGTAGGTAGAAGGCATTTATAGTAGTTAATGTAAGTAGATAGAATTCAATCCTAGATTAGACAGTTTTAGAGTGCAAGAGGGAAACGGGATATAGACACCCTCATTGTACATTATAACATCATCAATGTAGAAAGAAGAGCATAGAAGAGAAGCAGAGAGCTGTGTAGCAAACTCCATGTACAGAAGTTCTGAATTAATACAAAGAAAGTTGTGATTCAGACTCATGGGGTTCAGATATTCTCTGTGTATGCGTCTTTGAATGTTATGCTCGTGAATTTTCACTTCCTGTTATACCATAGCTTTATATGCTGTGTATATGATTTCATGGTTTGATTTTGAAGTCTGAGAGGAAGTAGAAATGAGTTTAAATTGTTTCTCTGTCTGAGCAAGAGTTCCTGCAAGGAGTGCAGTTGAAGTTGTCCGCAAGGAGTGCATTGACAAAGGGTTTAGATACGGTAAATTTTGTTCTCATTCACCCAGAAGTGCAGTTGGGCACAGGAGCTGTGCAAGGAGTGCGTAGGTCAAGTGAAGTCTCAGGGTTGCGAACCTGAGCGAGGAATTGAAATAAAATACTGCGGCAAGGGTGCACAGGGTCGAAGGGATTCAACCACTTGAAGGTGTTTGAAATTCTACCACAAGGAGTGCACGCAAGAGTCTTCTCTAAAACTCAGAGTTGTGAGAAAGCTCAGGAAGGATAAGGCCTTCTAATCCATTGAAGGGAAGCGCAAGGAAGTCATGACTAGAAGTATTAAGAAGGCATCGTAAGTTTGTGCCATAGGCAGACAAGGTTGTGGAGGAACACTTAGTTCATTCACAAAAATCATCAAGGAGGAACGGACGGCTGAAGTTCTCTGAGGAGAATTCACAAATTTCTATGAGCCATCAGATCTCGCAGAAGAGTAGGGGAATTAAGGTGAAAGCATCAAAGGGTTCTAAGCTCAGGAGGAGTGGGATCGTAGATCCAATCCATAAAGGGTCGTTGGATTTACACGTGGAATTCCATATCATGGTTTCGTGGGTTGAAGTCCCATAAACATTGCAACGGGCATCGCAAAATCATGAAACATGATATCCTGAAAGCTAATAAGGGTTGTGTGGGCCATAGAGGAGTCAACAAGTGGACAGGTGGAATATTATTTCGGAGTTTCAAGGAGAGTGAAGTTCCGAAAACTTTGCATTAGGATTCACGATGTTGCGAAGTCCGAAGTGTCGACAGAGCGAAAGGACCGTTGAAAGGTCAACCGCACGAGTGTATCAGAAAGTCAGGATTTTGGAATCGTAGGGACAAGTTCCTCGATACCGCGATCATCGAAATTGCGATACGGGAAATCCTGAAGAAGAAAGAGGAAAGGTCAGTGTTGACTGTTTTGGGTTTTGGGGGTTCGAGAGACCAACCCTCGACCACTGGATTCGTGAAGTTGCGAAGTCCGATCTCCCAAGTGTAAAGAGAGGATCCCGTGAGAGATTTTTGTGGGGGAAGATTTCCTGATAGGGAAATAGAAGAACTATTTTAGAGTTCTTTGGGCCAGTGGGGAAGGAAAGATCATGTGCTAACGTGGACCTTTCGACCTGCGGGTTGTGAGGTTGCGTGCGTCGACTATCAGTCATGTCATCAAAACATTTATGGAATTTATAAGAAGGTATTGTGAAGTGATTGATACTAAGATCTAGTTTTATCTCTAAATATTTCCATTTAATGATTTGAACGTTCTGTCAGCAAGGAATCGCATAAGAATTAAGTGCTCAAAACAAAAGGATTATTATCGTTCTTTTGAAATTCTTTTTAGTTTTCTGCAGAGCCATTTTTGCCAAGGTAACCCCTGTTTGTGTTTCCTCTTTCTGTGACAGGAGGCCGAATTATAAGGTTTTATATTATGGCTCTGAGGAAAATGCCCAAAACTACTGGTGAGATTTCGGGTCAAGGTTCAAATATTATTTTTTATACCTCACCTAGGAGTATCAATACTGTCAAAACATGGACACAGGTCTCCAACATTTTGCAACGTGAGTTGATCAATTGCTCGAATGATTCCAGTGATAATGAGAGAGAGGACATATCCACCAAATAGAAAATTGTCACTCAGTTAGAGATACACAAGATTGCATCAAGGTTGTGTCTCCTTCCGTATTGCGATATGATAAAATGGGCATTGGACCATGCAGACATCCCGACCAGGACAATTTTCAATGAGAAAAAGGTGGCGATTGGGAATTTCAGGCCAGAGCATATATGGGAAATGTACAAATTGTCTCCCACAATGCCAAATTCTTAGAAGACTTCAAAAAGAAAGAATGCGTGCAATATGGGAAAATATTATTGGACCTTATTAAAGATTGGTATTCGCACCCCGCGAAATTCAGGCCAACTCTAATGGAATCTATTCGATCTCATCGTTGGAGCCCCAATTCATGTATATAGTGATGATGGTTTGTAGACTGTATGGGAAGGACGACACCGCTCACTTCTTTCTCCCATGGGTGTCGCTTATTCACACAGTGGCTGAGGTTTTCACCTTCGATTGGGCCAAATTGTTGTCTGATTGTCTGGCCAGCCGGATTACAGAATATTGAGAGCAAAAAGCAAGTGGGAAAGCATCCTCATTTTTTATGTCATCTTACATCATGGATTTTGTGTGCTTCTTGATGCCTTTCCCATTAATGAGCTGGAGTTGGACTCCAACCAACGAACAACCTATTCATGAATACCATTCAAAGCTCTAGGAAGATAAAGCCAAGGAGTTTATCTACGATATTTTCAATTGGGTAGTAGATCCCATGCATATTTCCATCTTCGGCAACCTACCCCTCAGGATTTCGGATAAAGCCATGGAATATTTAAGCCACGTAGCAGACTGGTATATAGAAAGGGATTTTTCATATATTAGGGTTTTTGGTTGCTCTGTTCCACCATATGCCCTACCTTTTTTTTTACCAAATAAGCTGGTGTGTCTCGAGATTTCCAGGAAAATGGTGCTCAACGGGATAAAAAAGGAGCTCAAGGGAGTTCAAAAGAAGGTATGGCCACCTTTCCCCATAAATATTGGCAGCTATTCTTTATTAGATTTCAGCCATGCTAAAGAAGAGGCCGCAACCCTGAGAGAGATGAAACTAGTGGGCATCGAGTGTTACCCATGATTTTGGTCATCATGATGGTGTACTCAGGCTCCTCATAAGAACTTTCTCCTGAGAAAAGTGACATTCATCTTTTCTCAGAAAACTTACTTTTGAAGAGAGTTCGCAGGTTGCTAATATACTAGTGTGTGAGAATGACCCATTCTCATAGGCTTCCTTAAGCTAGGGTGCAAACTTCTCGCACTGTGCTACATAGCTAGGGTGTGAACTCATTCTAAAGCTTGGAAAAAGATGAAGTCTCAATGGTTCTAGAAGGGAATCTTCTAGAAGAATGGGTTGGCATTCGAATGGTTATCCTTTTACTGGATTCCCTGATATTGTGGGATCATTCTTATCCAAGTAACCATCTCATTCTCTCCTATATATTGATGGAATTCTCATGGAAAAGGTTAAGCAAGATTCATTGGAGAATTGGTGAAAGAATTGTGTGAAGGACCTAGCTTGAACAGGAGCTTGGAGACTCTAGCAAGTATATCAAGAGGATTTGATTTTCTTCATACAAAGATTGAGAAAGTGTGTGTGTTGGAGCCAAGATCCATCGAAAGGAAGATTACAACATCAAGGCGATCAGGTTGTATCTTTTACTTTCGATTAATATGATACAACGACATGTCCTTTTCCCATAAAGCTATTCTTACTTTATTGTGTAATTCCTTGATCATACACATAAGTTGACAGTTGAATATATTTTGCTATCTTCACTTTGGTTGGTTTGTGTTGTCTTGGTCTTGACCTCACAAGAGCACTGAAGCGAGGCAGGAGCAACAAAGACCCTAGGAAGTGATACAAAGGTATGTTACTTGTTCCTCCCTACTAGCTAATTCAATGGTCAAAACTTAGGGAAAGAGTCATGTCCTGTCCTATTTTGTTCTAGATTCAGGTGGATCTAGGGAGATCTGTTAGTGTCCGCACCTACCAATTAGTTCGATAACAAAATTGGCGACTCCACTGGGGATATAACCCGTTTTCTTTGTGGTTTTTGGTATTTTTCCTTGGCCATTTGCTCTTGCCTTACCTTTCTCCATTCATATCAATCTCTGAGTCTTCAGGATACCTTGATAGACCCTCTGGGTCCAGAGGCCTCTTCAAATTTTGTGTATTTTTCCAAAAATTTGATTAGTTTCAGACATTCTCGCAATGCACTCCACAGTGGCCTACAAGAATCTATTGAGTTCGCAACCTGCTTTTAGGTTCAGTGTGAGGTTCTTGTACTCTGCTCAAAGCTGGCATATGAGAATGACCTATTCTCGCACTGTGTAATACTCTCAGCCTGTGAACCCATTTTTTCAAAATTTTGGCTTTAAGACTTTTGCATGATCAACTACCCAGATCAGTATAGGTGCCTACCAAGAGTTTCTTGGACCATTGGTTGATGTTTTCTTGTCTTCGTTCTTGTGCATGAATAGTCTTAGGAAATCAAAGGCTCTTCTTGTCACTTTTTTCTTGACTTTAGTTTCTTGGCTTTTCTTTGCAAAGATATACTCTCTGATTGAGGAATCTGAGTGTTCTTGTTTGGTTAAGAACCGGTGATCAGTTGAAAGTTGAGTTTATTTGTCTTTATCATTTGCTCATTATTTGAAAGATCACTTTTCTCATGCAACTGAAAAGACTAGTTTGATCTGCTTGTTATTTTTTGTTTCCATTGAAAGATTGGTTTGGGTTGTTATCTATTGCTTGTTCATTAGTTTTTTATTTTCCGCACTCTCACCATCATGGTGTAGGTCCTTTTTAAAAAGTGAACAAACGTTTTTCTTTCAAAAGCATTTTTCGTCTTCGAAAGTATTGAAAATCAATTGTCGAAATTATTGAAAAAGGAACAATAGAGAATTGTTATTGATGCGTGATTTATTGCAGTTGCATTTTAAAGGAAATTGTGTATTGTAGTTCAAGTTTGATCCGAAAAACTTCTCTTTCCCTCCCATACATAGGATTCATTGAACGAAAATTGATATATTTCATTCTTATCCATGCATCGTTGGGTCAGGGTCTCATACAACATCAGTTTCATCTCTGCTTCCTTTGAGTAACAACAACCCTTAATAACATTGCGTCATCGTAAAATTTAACTAGTAACTCTTTTCTAGGGCTCTATTACACCAAAATTTAGCTAGGCTAGCACTTTGGAATAGGTAGAGAGATACACTCTCCAAAGTACAAAACACACAATAACATCTTTTGTTAAGGAGTGTCAAATTCCATTTACAACATCTTGTCTTGGGAAGCCCTTCTCACACAAGGGTCAAACACGAGGTCGCATTGATATTGACAGAGTTACTCACCCTACTTTGTTCATATCGGTGTAGAGATTGCACGTATTATGGGGGTCACTTGGAGGTATACCCACAACTATGAGTAGAAGCCTTTTGAGTTGATTCCGGGCTACATACCCTGCCCTTGCGTGTGGATCGGACTATTGACTGTCCCCCCAGGCCTTATTGTTATCGGTGGTAACCTTAGCGACCTATATTTCTAGGGTCTTACACAAGGTGACTGTGAAGGGGAAAGTCTTCATGGTACCTGGAATCGACGTTGGCCAGACTCACTCGGGCTCCTTGGAGGGTATACCCACAATTATGTGTGGGAGATTGCACCAGGGTGTAAGTCCGTTAAGCAGGTCGTCAGTGTAACTTTTCCACCCTAGTCCAGCCCCTTCTCATCTCGTTGTTGCGACGTTGGATTTCATCACCAACTAGTGGCTTCGGAATTATAAGGTCTTGTTTGCTTGATGTTGCTTCCTAGATTTTGTTTACTCGCGCGTGTTGTTTGTTTACCAAAGTTGACCATACGATTTTCTTCATGAAGTTTGTCACTCATTTACAATAGATCCTCCATGTCGTTCACGTAGAATGCAGGTTTTATCTCCAGAGCATCTGGAAGGTTCTCAACCCTTGCCTACAAGTTCACGTGAGGGCTCTCCTCAGCAAAGTGAAGTCCAAGCCATCACCATACCACAAGTGGAATGAACTGAATCTCTAGAACATTTTCGAATTACCAATACTCGAGAGTACTTTTGAATTCACCCGAATTCTGAGCGACCATTTATGTGACTTAATTCTTCCGGAGACTTAGTTGTTACGTCTTCTGGATCACCGGTTGGACCCTTTCCAGGCATAGAAGGCCAAGATCCTTTTTGGTATGTGGCTGTTTTTCGACGGGACCTTTTTCCTCGCCTGTGATTTCTGAAATCATCTCACCTATGATTTTCGAAATCTCTAGTCCAGAGACAGTACCGTTGACTACTGCCTATTACTTTCCTGGTACGAATGCCCCGTGATCTAACCACATCTTGACCATCCCTATAGAAATGGCCCATAATACAGATACTACGAGTGTTTACACCGGATTTACCACGATTAGTCTCGCTCCCATAAACACACCACGAACACCTAGCATCACCCCAACACTACCACCTAGATACCATGAGGTTTCTTCGTTAACTTCAAAACCTTAGCTATGGCTTTCCTCACACACTACTAGTTACCAATTCGTTATGAAATGGGGACTGAGATTTTGAGTTCTTTCAAACAAAACAAAGCCACTCATATATCCGATCACATTCATGAGTGGCGACAGAGACGACGTCTCATTAAAATCGAGCTCCCCAATTAGTTGCTGGCAGAGTGGTTCACAAAGTCATTTGTGAATGACATCAATCGTGACACTGCCATGGGTGGAGTAGTCACAGAAGAGCAGGCCATAATTCATTCTTAATACCTTGACCTCATTTACTCGCAAACAGGTACCCTTTACAACTTACTACCCGACTTACCTCGTCCTTCCACTTCCACCACTTCAACTACTCCAGCTGCTTCGCATGCAGCTGACGATGTGATTGGCACTTTCTAGGCCCAACCACATGCCGCCTCAAGCGCAAACCCCAAACCTACTTCTTATAATGTTCAAAATTCTCCGTCTCCTTCCCCTCCCACCGGAAATAATTCTGAGGTAAATGCAGTTTAATCTACCCCAACCGATAAAAACAAATCCAAAAAGGGAAGGGGTAAGCATAAGGAGGAAAAAAATACTTTTGAAGTAGAGAGAACCAAAACTACCCCTGTTGACGATTGGGATAAGTGAAAACCTTGATACCCTTGTCTTATCTGTGGTGATGATCACTACACAAAGGATTGTCCATGACGAGCCGAGGTCACTAAGTTCCTTCAAGGAGCTCCAAAACCACCTTCTCCGGCCATTTTGTCCCAACCCTTCTTGTCTCAACAACAGGCTCAGTTGGTCATCCACGACCAAACCTCATCTTCTATTACATCTTATGTATTGATGTGTACTAGCGATTTGAAGCAAAATGACATTTCCCTCACCACTCGAGCCAAAGATTATTCTCCCTCTAAAGAGAAGGTTGATTACTTACCTCCTTCCTTGGTACAACCCTCTCTCGCCACTCCACCTACCAACGGTCCTCTTCATCTTGAACGACCGAGCCTCGACATAGTTATTTGACCCCCCCCAAAGGGTGTCGTTCAGAAATCAACTTTCAATCCACATGCTCGTGCTGCCTAGAACTACGGCATTGTTGAAGATCTGGCCCAAGCACCTTCTGCGATGTCATCCCTCGAAGTCCTTCAAAGTTGTCCCACACAACGGAAGGCATTGTTGAAAGCTATTGGTGGAATCAACCTGACGGATACGAATTTAGTCATTTTTGACTTGGAAGATCACATTCCAAGGTTACCCCCTCAACTCGCGTTCTATATCCAAGTGATTGTCTCTGAAAAAAAACATTTTTCGAACCGTTATCGACGAGGGTGCCTCGACATGTGTCATGTCTCTTACTTGCTGGAAATCCATTGGCTCTCCCTCTTTGAACAAATCCCAGAATACTCTCAAAGCCTTCAATGGCTCTGGTTTTAAGCCTTATGATGTCCTTCCTTCATTGCCCATCACGTTAGAAGGAAAAATAGTCCAATTCAAAGTGGAAGTATTTGATGCTCCCCT
>JASDQU010736592.1:137674-153759 GCA_032191745.1 Picea mariana
CCTTGAGTGATGATGTTAATATTTGACAATTTTCCTTTAGAAATCCTATTGATCTCTGAACTAACAAGGTTAGTTCCTCTTTGCCTTACCCTGTCTTCCCATTTTGCAATTAGCTTCGGGCAGTCTTCAGTTGCGTGTCCATTGGTTCTGCAATGAGAACACCATGGACACCTTAGGTGACGATAGTCTCTATCCAAGTGAACCTGTTCATCACAGTTATAACATCTTCTCATTCATCTTCTGCTAGTTCTTCCTCCTCTAAAATCTCTGCCAGCTCCACCTCCTCGGCCTTGTCCTAGTCCCTGAGTTTTTTTACTTACTTTGAATGTTGTTCGGTCTAGCCTATCCGCCAGTGCATCCAACGCCCTACATTGGTTGGTAGCATGCATGGTAGATGCACAAAACTCACAATGGACTATATTTGGTACCGTTTAATATTTTTGCATGATGGGGCACTCTCGTGGTCCATGCCCATGGTTTTGAAAGATCTCACAATACTCCATCGTCGGTGCTTCTTGGCCTCCTGGGAACGCATGATATGGGGTGGGATGGTGAAATTGTGGGTTCATCGATAGTTGTGCAACTCCTCCTGTGGGTCCTGGTGGGGTTTCCATCAGATTCTATAGAGGTCCCAACCCTCTCCCCCATGGGAACTCGTTCACCAAATGGCCTTCTGTATAGCATCCAGTGCACCAAACCTGTGGTCGTCCTGGTTTGGGTATTGTCAGTTCTTGAATATTTTCTGTAAGGGTTGATATCTGTCCTTGTAGTTGTGCTAGATTCACATCTACTGGGGGTCAGGTTACTCTCAAGATTTTAGGGTTTCCCGCCATGGCATCAATCTTCATCGATTATTCCAAGGCATATGTCAATGTGGCTATCTGTTGTTGTGTTAGTGGAATCCAAGTCAGAGGTAGTAGCCCCTGAATGTACCATTCCCTTTGATATTCTTTGTGGATTGGGTGTGCCAACCTCCCTATGGAATATTTGAACTTCTGGCTATATTCCTAGGCGGATTCACCTTCTCTCTGTTGGATTTTGCATAGCTTAGACAAAGCCTATTGTTCTGAATGGGGCAGTTTAAACTCTACTATAAACCTTGCTCGTACCTGGCCAAGGGTGAATGCTTGACCTTGCATCCCTGGCACTCATGGTTAAATGGTTTTCATGTACCATTTGAGAGTGTGGCCTCTCAGGGTAGTCTGGAATTTGACCAACTTGTTCGCATCAGGTGTCCCTCTTGATCTTTGGATGGCTTCACACAAGAACCAGTGTTGTTCAATTTCTTCATCTCTGTTACCCCAAAATTCTGGGTATCGGGCAATCGATCCTCCTATATGGTTGGCCATTGTTGATCCTGTTGTTCATATCAATGTGAGCCATAATGGTGTTTCTTGTGATTTACCAGGGGATCCCACTATCTTCCTTGTACTCACACTTCCTATATGTGATTGGTTAACTAATTGTACTGAAATAGAACTTGTTTGAGCAGGTAGTATAGAACTTACTGCTTGTATTGAGAGCACTTGGGGTACGGGTGATTTGGGGCTAGTGCCATTGGCTTCAAGATGGATTTATTTGATCTGGGGGGTCTAGTAAGCTTCCACTGGGACAATCTCTTCGGCCGGATTCTTGATCTCTCTTGTTATCGTGGCTGAATCTTCTCTTTCTCCTTCAAGATTCATGTCAGTTTCCTCCTCTCTTATATCTACACTTCCTCCTTCTCATCCCACCTCCTAGGGACTTCTCCCTCTCCTTGATTTTCTCTCATTTAACCTTTGACTAGACAGTCATTCCTGTCTTCTCATCCTCTACAACTCTTCCATCTTTCTTCCTTCTATCTCTCCCAATCCTCCTTCTTTCCTCAACTTTTCAGACTGTCTTGCGGCTTTCTTGATTTTTCAGTGCCACAACTTCTCAGCTATGGCAGCTCTCTTCAAGGCTCGCTCATATCTTGAATCCATTTCTTGCTATTTCCCCCCCATTTGTCAAAAAATACTTCCCCCCTCTTCATTCCATGACTCTCACCCTGTCTCACCTTACCCCAAGCGAGGGTGTTTACGCTGCCATCTCGGTCAGGGACATAATCAACATCCCTTCCTCCACCAAGAAATATTTAATCCATAGGGGGATCTCTCTTACAATTCTTCCCCTTGCGCCTTTCTTGAAAATCTCCTCTGCTCATGATAAATACTAGTGGTTCTCAGCTGCAAATTCGATTATGTATCCTTCTATCATGGTGGTAACCTAGAAATCTACGACCCTCATGACTAGACAGTCCAGCCTCTGGAGTGCTGATAACTTGTCAGTATCCCAGGTGCAGATCTTCTTGATCCGTCCGTGGAAATCTGGAGCTTCTTGGAGTCTCTTGATCCAGTGAAAAAATTCTTTTGGTAATTTAACCGATAAAATTTCGTACTGGTCACTTGATCTTTCTCAGTAAAATATTGCTTCCCAAGTGACTCCCACAGATTTTTTTCTTAGTTCTGTTTCTTTCCATATGAAGGAGTTATAGTTTCTTTCCCACCATTGATCGATGCCAGATCTATGGATTGGAAACAACATTCTTCCTATAGGTTCCCTTTTAATATGGGTCCCAAAAATAGAACCATTTTTTTGGTGCGAGTTTGTTCAGACCAGGGTCCTTCTCAAGTTACCAACAAAAGGCACCGTGTAGTCTAGAGTGTTGGCATTTTCATCTCCTCCGAAGACAAGAAGTCTCACCCAAAGCATAGTTGAGACAGAGAGATAGGGAAGGGTAGGGAGAAGACTACAGAATATTCATAGAGTGTTCGGAACTTACTTCGGTCCTTATGCAATCAACATTATCAGATCAGAAACACCTAAATGCGAGAACCAAACCTACTGGTATTGCGAGCATCAGTTAACCATAAGAGCAGCAATTGTAACTCATAAGCTATACATGAAGGATGAAATGCATAAGCAACACTATAAGGACACATTAGATTTGAAAATTTAACCCTTCTTTGTATCATCAGTAAAGATCTTTCTTACATTATAGCCTCAACATTACATAGAAAGTACAGTCTAGATTCTTGGCTCTGGCTCTCGGCCATAGAGTCCTGATTTCCTAGCCAGCAGGTTGCGTTCATTACAAACTCTACTCTTCTTGATTTACCATAGAAAACCTTGGGCAATTCCCATAGACATAACTCTAATAGATGCTATTTGACCTAACAATATCAACTAATGACCAAAAATGAATGAGCGAACTCATCCCCCAACTGAACCAACTAACCCACTCTTTATCAATCAACAAAACTTTTACAATTATAATCTGTCCTATATTTTGTTATTTAGTTGGTGTTGCACTGGCTTCCACAACTATTTTCTGTTGTTACTCCTTCTGACCTCTAATGGAGGCTGTGCGACCAACACTTGTGCAATTCTTTTCTAAAAAACGAAGGGCCCAACAAAGAACATATAACAATTATTTGAGAATTTTGAACATGAGCATGCGTACCTGGGTGTTATGTAAGAAAAATGCTTCCCAGGGGCCAAGGATGGATGGCGATATAGGGAATGTGATTGTAGAGGCGGCAGGATCCTGATTCCATGACTGAAGATGGATCGAAAAATGGACTCTCGGAGCTCTCGGAATTGATCCTAGAAGTTTGGAAAAGGGACTATATATAGCTGTAGGGCCCACAATGCCACCTTATTTGCACCTACTGTCGTAGTGACTGGATGAGAGGTTTCATGGGAGATTTGGAGATTCTGAGAGATCAAACCAGCCAATTTAGGAACAGCGAGTGCCAAGTTAGTGGTCGTGTCCTCCTGCATAGTAATTATGATTTTGATTTTGGGCAGGGCTTGTACGGATGGTTGTACATGGGTATTTTGTGAGGGTGCGCCCCCCAGTGCACTGGCGATCGAATGATTCACGTGCATGAGTGCGTGGTTGTAATTGGGACAACCACACATGGGGGTGCCCAAATGGGAAAACAGGCATGCATTGGATGTGCACCTATTCAAAGCACAATTGTGCATGCATGCACGATTATGTTTTTAACAGTTGCGCATGTGTGCGCAGCAGTGTAGCTAACAGGCGTGCTAGGATGTGCATCTGTGTGTGTGACAGGGGTGCATGCATGTGCCCCTGTATCATCAAGAGTTTCACATGCATGCGCTACTATGGGATGAACAAGCGCGCATATGTGCGCACCTATGGGGAAAACAACCATGTCCTTGAGGGAAAGATGAGGGGTGTAAAAAATTATCTTTTTTCCAGATTTTGGTGTTTTTATGAATTGTGATGTGTGATCAAGTACTGTTTATGTGGATGCAGGTGATCAGTTGAGGATGTCAGTCCACTAGAGGGAGAGAGACTGGGCATGTCTAAGAGAGGCAGTTAGAGATGAGGAGCCCAGTCTGCGGGGGACTTTGGCAACCTATGGGCTGCTAAAGTTCTTTGACTGTTCATTGTTGCGGGTGTAGGAGTATCTGCTACAATTCCTGATATCGATGTGGAGCACTGATCAATAGTGTTTCATTGTATAGGGAGAGCATCTCACATTCTCTGTGACAGAAGATGTATATTTTTTGAATGGGGTCCCTTTTTTGGGAATTTCTCTACCTGTTGAGCCCATGTTGCTGGGGGATGGACAGTTGGAGGACCTGGTGTAGAAATACTATACTAGGGAGGACTTTATGTCTATCTTAGTTGTGAGGATTCGGGTGATGGTTTCCCTTGTGCATCGTTGCATTGCAGTGATGATTGTGAGGGTTTATGGGTCCCTCGCTACTCAATGGATCAGTAGTGGTCAGTTGAGGATCATGCAAAGGGCCCTACGTGGAGAGCATTTTCCCTGGGGCTTGATGCTACATACCAAGATGATTGGGCAACTGAACCGGTGTCAAGCTGCTGACACTGGTGATTTTTCCTTTGGGTCTATATTGGTGGCCTGGATTTTTGAGAGGGTGCCTATGTTTCACCCTAGAGTGTTGTTGGATGCATCGGGGGCATGAGAGTCACGATTGATGTGATGGGCAGCAATCTTGGTGCAACATGGGGGTGGGGAGGGTGGCCATTACTTTACAACTGAGTTAGCATGTGTGTGGCATTAGATGCCACAGATCATCCTCCAATATCCGTATGGAGGAATGGACTATCATTGGGATCCCAACATGGTCTTACCTCCTAGAGAGGTTTGGGACCACAGAGGTACGTTGATGTATTTGATGATTTGATTTTTTAGATAGTATCGCATATGCATTATGTATTGATGGATGGTGATATTATCATTTGCTGAGTGTATGTGCATATGTGGGGCCTCGAGGCTGGGATATGTAGTTGGTTAGAGTACCGGCTCACGAGGGCCCAGTGAGACTGTCGCGGGAGGACCCCCGGTTAGGCAAGAGGCACCATAGGGAGGAGGCAGGTGCTAGGCTTGTGGATGCAGATAGATCTGGTAGGAGGTGATGTTATGATGACCCTGGTGATGGACCTTCATGTGTACCTCCTATCGAGGCCAGCGGGGTATTTGACGACTTTCGCTGTCGATTGGAGGCATTTTTATAAGGAGTAGATGAGGGTATGTGGACCCAGATTCAGGACAAGGTGGTCCTAGAGAAGTATGTGGGTCTTTCGACAGAGTTGCATACCTTGATCCACCAAGAAGTGGTAGCAGCAACAACGATGACAGGGAGACTTCCTCCTAGACTGGGCAGGCCCCCAGCTGGTGGGGCCCTTCCTCCTGACAGAGGACCTGATGGAGGTGCTCTAGCAACACCATGAGTGCTTGATGTATGAATTTTTTTATTTTATAGAGGCTTGCGAGCCCATTTTGTATATGGTGTTGTGACACCGATTTTGTACTTATATGGGTGAGGTGGTTCACCTACCTACGGATATTGTACATGTTGTACTATTTTTTGTAAACATTGATGGCACATTGATCTATCTATATATATATATATGGATATACATTTTGGGATCCTTGTGATGTTCATATGTGTTGATGGTTTTGTGATGTTCTTTATGCTGTCTAATTTATATGTTGTGACATACTTTTGATGGGTTATGTATGTGCAATGGTAACTTGATATGATAAATGCCAATATAACACTAGGTTAGCCATATTATCTACCACTTGATTGCATTATCTTAGGATATGTGTGAATGTGATTGAATCAAAATGTCGAGATAAAATTCTATCATGCAGGTATTTACGGAAGAGGCAAGGATTGCAGACATGGTACACATTGTTGAGCTGGAGGACAATGAGTTGAGAATATAGTAAGATGCTAAGGTGATGAATATGGTGGTGACTGGTCTCGACAAGGACACCAATGACGACTGTGTATTCTTCTTGGTTGTTGGTTGCTAATCCTAGACATATGTCGCTGGAGTGAAGCAATTTGTGTGAGGGGGTATAGAGGGCCGAAATGAGATTCTGTGTCCAACGACTAGCTCCGTCAGCGTAACCGATGTGGTAGGCCGATGGAGGAGGCATCTGTCAATAACACAAATTGTAGATTAGACACAAGGCATGAAGGTAAAAAAAAAAAAGATTAAAAACTCTACAAAAAGTGTACAAATAGAAGACGCCTAGTGTAGAATGTCTACGCCTAGGCGTAAAATTTCTTTAAGTACAACCCGTTGATGGGTTCTTTGAGAGGGTAACCTTCAGGAGAGGCCAGGATGTATGTGCCTTTAGTAAGGCAATGTTCTATGATGTAAGTTCCATGCTATAATGACTCAAATTTTCCATGGCCGAGGGTATCGTGAGAGATATCGTAAGCAAGGATGAGGTCATCTTCATTCAATGATCGAAGGTTGACATGGCGATCAAAGGTGGCCTTCGACCATTTTTTGGCTACTTCATTGTTCTGTAATGAATACCGACGGTCTTCATCCAGTGAATGTAAGTTCAGCAAACGTTGCTCCATTAGAGTAGTTTCGGGTAATAACTCAATAGCGGTGCATAAGGTGGGGATTTCACACTCAATGGGGAGAGTGGCCTCAACCCCATGGACAAGATGAAATGGTGTGAAACCAATGGCAGTTTTAACTGTCGTGCGATAAAACCATAGTGCAAAAAACAACATATGGTGCCCATTGGTCTTATGTTTGTTAACCATGCACTGCAAGATGGTTTTGAGGATCTTGTTGACCACTTCTACCTGTCCGTTTCACTGAGGGTAGTATGGGGAGGCAAAATCATGGGAGAATCCTAACCTGGATGAAAGTTCGACAAAAATCTCATTCTTGAAGTGTTCCCTGTGATCGAAGAGTAATTGTAGTGGGACTCCAAAGTGAGAGATGAAGTGGTTAAATAAAAAACACGTTGTTGTATCAGTGGTGTTGTTGAAGGTGGGCATGGCTTCAGCCCACTTGGTGAAATTATTGACTACCACAACGATGTATTTGTGTCCATTTCTAGATGGAGGGTCGCAATTCATTAAGTATATGCCCCATTTGCAAAAGGGGTCGACAATAATGACTCGGTGGAGAAGAGAGGGTGGTGCTCTTGCTTTGTTGGCATATAGATGACATTTGTCACATCGGCTTGCAGCGTGGATGAAATCGTGAAACAAGGTGGGCCAAAAGTAGCCTGCTCGAATGATTTTTTGGGCGGTGGACATCCCTGAGAGGTGGCCACCGCAGGCACCACTGTGGTAGTCATTTAATACTCTATCGGCATCATTGATGGTCAAACATTGACAAAGTATGGTGTCGACCCCTTGTCAATATAAGCTATCATTGATAAGGAGGTAGCGAGGGGCCTGGTGGTGAATACATCGATGATCGTCCTGGGAGAGGTGGTTTCTGAACTTCTGTGTTTGGAGGTAGACGAGGAGATCACCATACCAAGGATCATCCGAGGGGATGTAAAAGAGATGTTCGTTGGGGAAGTCGGTATTGACGGGAGAACTGGTAGTGTCGGAGGGAAATGCCATAATGAGTTTGGAAAGGACGAGGACTTTCTTTCTCTAGGGTGTTGAAAATTCAAGGTCGTACTCCTGAAGGATGATGATCCATCGGGAAAATTTTCCATTAATTTGCTGGTGACTGAGCAAGTATTGCATGGGGTTGGAATCTGCTACGACCTTGGTAGTTTGAAGTAGGATGTAATGGTGCAGTTTCTAGACTATGAGGACAACTGCAAGGGTGAGTTTCTCTTCGTGATTGTATTTCAAGGGTGGACCTAAAATATTTTTACTAATATCGTAATTGACATTCTCATGGTCATCATCCCCTAATTGGACGATAATTCCAGCTATTGAGATGGTTGAGGCCAATAAGTAGAGGATATAGTCATGGTCATAGTCGGGTGGTGTAATCAATGGGGCATTGGAGAGGGCCACTTTGAGATTATCAAAAGAAGTTTGGTCATGTTCATTCCATTGGAATGGGATATCATGCTATAAGAGGCAAAGGAAACTGTGTGCATGAGTGGCGTAATCAGGGACAAAGCGGCATAAAAAGTTATCTTTGCATTGCAATCTTTGCAGCTAGCATAAATTCTGAGGGGGGGGAATTTCTATGATGGCTTGGACCTTGATGGCGTCTACTGTGATGCTACGTTGGGAGATGATGAACCCAAGGAGGCATCCAAAGGTGACCGAGAATACACATTTGAGAGGGCTTAAGCAGATATTGTACTGACAACACATGTGAAAGAAGATGCGTAAGTCATCGAGATGTTGAGTTCATTTCTTGGATCGAGCGGTGAGATCGTCCAAGTAGGCGAGGATGATTTGAGCCAGATCATGAAAAATGTATGTCATGGTGGGTTGAAAAGTGGCACCAGCATTCTTGAGACCAAAGGGCATGACACGATATGGAAAAGTACCCTAGGGGGTAGGGAATGCAGTTTTGTATTGATCGACTGGGTGAATCTGAATTTGGTTGTAGCGAGAGAAACCATCCATAAAGGACAAAGCCTCGTGGCCAGCACAATCATCGATAATTTGGTTGATAAAGGGTGTTGGAAAATTGTCTTTGGGACAGGCGTGATTGAGATCACAAAAGTTCATATAGACCTGGATAGTGCTCTGTTTTTTGTTAACAGGGACGGGGTTGGAGACCCATGATGTATATGCAATGGGGTATATGAACCCGACCGTGTGTAATTTTTCATTGTCGGCTTTGATGGTTGCCACTTTGGATGGGTGTAATGGACGTTTCTTTTGTTGTACCGGTGTGATATCAGGCCATGTGTCTATACGATGTTCGATGATAGAGGGATCAAGGTCGGAGATCTATGTGTATGACCAGGAGAAAATGTCCTGGTATTCTTGGAAGAGAGCTTTGTAAGCAATGAGTTCTTCAGGAGAGCATGTGGCATCGATGGTCATTTCCTTTATGATTCCAGGTTTGATGGAAATATCAATTTTGATGGTGGGGAAAATGTTGGCCACGTTGCCTTCTTCCAAAGCATCGAGGGTAGGGATAGGGTTATTGAACCAATATATATGAATTGAGGGGAGAAAATATTTGGTTTCGATTGCGTATATTGGGATTTTTTGGGAGGCGCAAAGGATTCCTATGAAATAAAGAGCACTCTGTGATGGAGTGGGTCCCATGGGAAATCGGGGGTAGTTAATTTCTCGAGGATGTCTTCGTCACAGTGGAACTTTCGAGAATATAAGGGATCCAGGGGAGTAACATTGGTGACTGTCACCATGTGGTTGTCTTCTGGTGGTAAATAAGTATGGGGAATGATGCAAGCAGGTTGTGATGGTTCGCTCGACATAAACCAAATATCGAGATACTGTGGGTTGAAAATGGTAGTTGGGCGTAAGATTTTTGTGGGGAAATGAAATTGAGAATTGGGGGGATTTGGGGGAAAATCCTCCTCTAGGCGATCTATGAACCATGGAGGAGTGGGAACTACCTCAGGCTTGAGAGAGAAGATATAAACCATATCAAGAGAGGGAGTAGGGGGGACTACTAGTGTCATCGGAGGTGGGGTGATGGGAGGATTGGGAATAAGGGCTAGTTGACAATGCCTATATTCAATCATTGTGGGACACTAGTAGGTGAAATGATCTAGTGATTCACAGAGAGAGAAAGAACATCTCATTCATTCATTGACCGAGGTCGTGACATAGTGGATGTCAGTGACATGTGTTTGACATGATGCAGATGGAAGTTGTTCTTGCTGAAAGCTCTGATGTACTGCTAGTAGAGTCTGTCAAAAGTGGGGTAGCACAGAGAAATGGTGGGTGTAATGGCCATATTCTGAACATATGGCACATGCAAATTTGGTTTGCAGTCCTTTGCTGCCAGTGGTAGTACTAGGTGAATTTAATGAAGTGACGAGCGGTGTCAATGTTCGAGGGAGTTGAATTAAATTGCACAACTCAGGAATAGACATGCATTTATTGGTGGGGTGTTTGTCTATCTCACATAGTGCACAAGGAGGCTGAATTCATGAGGGAAGTGGAGCGATGGGCTCTTTCTTCTTTCTTATTCCCCCAACTATAGCAGTGGCACTAGCGAGTGGGGGTGAGGGTGGTGTGGTTGGAGTAAGTATTGGAATCTGCATTGGGATTCCTTCGGTTTGGGGAGGGAGGGATGGTTGAGGGACCATCGCCATACTAGAATTTCTAGCACCATATTGGGAAGGGTAAGCATGCTGGCTACCTGGAAAGATTGTATGCCTGGTGGGGGGTAAAAGAATGGGATTTGAGTAATGGCTTGGGGGAATATCTCCCAAACCGGGATGTGGCCCTGGGGAAGGGTAAAATCAAGAATAGGTGGAGCTAAAGAGTTCTCAGGGGGTCCTTGAGGAAGGATCTCTGCGATGAGTGGGATGTCATATAGTAAGGAAGCCTCTGTGGGAGGAAGGGTATCTCTATTTTTTGTTCCATTGGATGAGATGACACATACTTGTGCTGAGGGATGTATGAGCGGAGGTGCTCCATGGTATGTTCCTAGCAAAGATGGGTCTTTGAAAATTTTGGGACCCATCTCGATGAGTGGGTAGGCATTGGGATTAGTGTGTACAAAGGGTAGGATATTATCGATGTTGGGGAAAGGGATGGGCTCATAATATGACACTTGGTCGATGGTGACTATCTTCCTATTGTGGGGGAACATCATTGTGTGAAACATAGAAGGGCACATAGCCTTCATAGCATACATGTAGCTACGTCCGAACAAGATGTTGTAATTGAGTGGAGCATCGATAACTTCAATGCCAATGAGGATAGTCTTTCCCCCAAGTTCAACAGGGAAATTTTGAAAGAGCCCTTCAGGGGAGGATGGTCATCCACCATAAGCTCTCAGAGTGATGGCGAATGGTATGAGCTTGAGGGAGCCAATTTTATGCCATACGGTTTTGGACATGATGCATGTGGATGCACCTTCATCAATGATGCAATGATGAATTGCAATGTTCTAGATTTTAACCGGTGTTTGGAATATGACCAGAGTGGGGAGACAGGGTTCCCCACTGTCAAGATCAAAGGTGATGAGTCAAGTATCAGCAGGGTCGACTACCCCCATGGAGGAAAGTAACGAATTATGTTGAGTAGGACATGTTTGAAGGACTTGTAAAACTAACATGGTAGCAGGAGATTGTGCCAAGTCATCGACCAGACTATAATTGTGTACTGAACTAGCCTGAGGGTTGTTGATATTCCGTCGCAATAGGATACGAGGAATATGAAGGGGTGTTTCAGTATTAGGGCGAGGAATCATCAAAGGTGGTCTAGTTTTGACTAGATATGCTTCTGAGGTAGTGGGAACAAAGTCAGGGGGTCTGCTGTATTGATGACTACACGTTTGTAGGAGAACTTCTTCCTTGCTAGTGAGGAGGATAGTGCGATCTGCAGAAGTGTCGGGGTTTGGATACTGTCCCATATGTGGTGGGGTAGGATGCATCTCCTGTTGGGTGTTCATCACCCCTTGGTGTGGAATGGGTTTTTGTAACATGGATGGGGGGGTTTGTTGCAGATATTGTTGTGGTGCCTGTTGGGGGGTAGGTGGTGTTGGGGGATGTGGTCCATTTCCAAATTCTTTCATCTGTTTAAAGTCAATGATTTGAGGGCAATGGTGGGTATAATGGCCATACTCACCGCAAAGGGAACAAGGGAAGTTTGTTCAAAGATTTTTTTTATTATTCCCTTGGAGTTTGTTGTTATTTCCCCCCTGGGGGCTCTAGTTCCCCTGATTATGGTTGCCCCCAGTAGGTTGGTTTTGTTGGGGGTGATTCCCTCCTGGTCCTAGATTATTATTGTTTCATTTTTTCCTTTACTTTTGGCATTATTTGACTGAAGGGTTGGATTTGTCGTATTCAGTTGTTCAAAATTTTGATATTGTTGAATGGGAGAGGGATGAACAAAGTTAACCCCAGCATGTGGGTGTCCTTGTGGTGGAGCCATGGGCTGTGGAGGGATAGGAAATGTAAAGTACAGATTATTTTGTGGCAATGATCCATAGGGTACATAAGAATGCGTAGAGCTTTCAATAGTGCTTAGGGTGTAAGCTAAGGTAGAGGGGGTACCAGAACTTGGTTGGACAATGGGGCATGTTATGAGTCTCGACGGTGGTCCACTTATGGGTGGAGGAAGGGCAACAAGGTATGGTTGTTGATAAGGGGTAGGAGGATAATAAGGGGGTCCTCCATATACTGGAGCATATTGAGGTGTTCCATACATAGGTGGTTGTTGGGGGTGTGCATTGTGGTGTGTTGTGGTACCAATCAATCCATCCACTAAGTGAGACATCCTAGGTTTGTCTTGTCTGAATGGTATGGGTCTTAGGGAATCAGGTAGTACTATATATAAGTATCCTGACTGTGAATAAATGAGTTCAAAATGTTGAGCCTTGTCGATGGCTTCTTCTTCAGACTGGGGGAAGGTGGATGCCACATCTTTGTAAAGGAGGGAAACAAGTGATTTGAGAAACCAATTGAGGCATTGTTTCTTGGTGGCTTCAGCTTTTCATAGACTATGTCTCCGACACCATTCATGAATGTGGTCAGCGATATGTGTAGCGGAGGTTTGTTTCAACTCTGAGAGAATTTTGAGACCATTGTCATGATGGATTGGTAGTTGAAAGAAGGTCAAATATTCTTTGGCCAAAGATTCAAAAGTCACATGGGACACAAATTTCTCTTGTACATTCCACTTGGATTATGGGTCAGTGAGCATGTGTTGGAATAACCTCAATCAGACAAAGTCGTTCATGATGTTGTTTGAAGAACACCATAAGTGGAAGGTCATGATATGGTTGGTCGGGTCATCTCTCGCTTTTCTTTCAAACTTGGGGATGTCTGAAGGTAGTTTGGTAGGCATTGTAGGCCATGTGGTGTTGTGCAATATAGGATCATTGGTGAGCTTAGTCAGATCTGGTATGTTGAGGGAAAGCAAGTAGAGCATCTGGGGTGGTGATGGAGGATTAGTTCCAGCCATGGTATGAGTTTTTTGTGTACCTTCCCTTTAAGGGGGGTTAGGAGGGGTTGTACTTCCTCATTGGGAAGAATTTCCCCCCTCGCTTCCATGTAAAGGAGAGAGAGTAGACGGTTGACCTTGGGAAGTGGACCCAAGTAAAGTGGAACCAAGCAAAGAAGATCCTAAGACAGTAGCACTCACAGTGGTGTGAGAAGGTGGAGCTGATGAGTTGGCAAGACCAGGAACAACCCCTAGAATAGGAGGGAGATTTAGCAAGTGTCTGGAATGACGGGGATTATGTGGGTCCCCTATGATGTCTGACTAGTAAAGTGGATGTGTCCAAATGGTGATGAGAGAAATAAATGAACAAGAGTCTTTGTTATAATTTTTGGACCTTCACAATATATCTCACAATCGCATGTAATCACAAGAGTATCATACATAAATCAATTGATAAAGAAGCAGACATGTGGGTAGGGAGATTTTGTCCATGTGGGAGAAAAAAGAAAAAAAATGCTCATGTGCTAAAAAGATGTAATGGCCTTCCTCTCAAAATAGCATTGGACCTTCCAATAGCACTCAATAATGGGGTCTAAAGCCACCGAAAGAGGAACTAGTGAAGGATGAAACAATCAGTTATAATGAGGGGTAGAGAGGACATATCCTAAAAGAGCTAGAGATATTTCCCAATAGCCACAAAAAATCTGATCTAGGTGCAATTGTAGCCCACAATTGTGACCTGGGTAGATGCCCTAAAATTTGGTCACTAGGTACCTCGGTCAAAGTGCGACATTTAGATTTTCGGCCTCAGAAATGGGTCATAGGCTGGATCCCATCCAAGAGGTGGGTGCCTCAAGGGGGGATGTAAAGAACAACTAGATCTCGGCCTTCAAACCTTCAAGGGTATCTCCCTGCCTTATGGTGTTAGGAACACTTGACTTGGAGGATTTTAAAGTTCCCTATTTGACAACTTCTATTGTTTGAAGATGTGAGAACTAGATAACGAGGAGTTGTTTGGATGCCTATCCCCGAGATCCTACCTAGACTAAAAAAATTCTTTTGGCACCTCTTATGGAGGAAAACTTAGTGAGTTTTTAGAAAAAATTTAGATGTGGTTTGTTTGAGAGATTGGGGGTGTGAACCAATCTTGTTGAATTTAAGTGGGAGTGTATAGTTTCATCGAGAAAAGGTGGGGCATTTCAGAATCCCTTTGGAGGAAACTTACTTCAACCTCCACGATTCTAGATGAAACTATGTGAGTGAGTAGTGACTTTGTGTGTGAACAAGTGAAAGTGTGCCAAATTTTTAATAAGTTAGGTGTCACCTTGTTGCATGTGGACTTCATGTGGTCCTTACAAGTCTTGATTACCTAATTTACTAAATACAATTGGTACAACCTTACGGAAGTTTAAAGTCCCTAAAGAACTAGCATGTGGACATATGGGTCCTTACCAATCCTTTAACTCCCTAGTGTGATTTAATCTAAGAAAGCTTCAAAAAACTATCCTAGATTGTGGACATGTGGGCATGTATGGGCCCGTTACAAAATCCTTTAAACTTCCCTAGTGATGTAATCTAAGAAAGTAGATTCAAAACTATCTTATCTTTGTAGCATGTGGGCATGTATGGGCCCTTACAAATTTAAGATTTGCTTGAAAAGAAACTAAGAGGAGTCTCGAGGGGGCTGTTGTTCTCTCCTAAAGATTTTATCTTTTAAGGGAGATGAAATTTCCCCTCAATCATTTTTCTGATTCTCAAGATCGCTCTATGGCGTGAGAGAAGAGCATACTCAATAATTGACGTTAAATTTATGGTCCCAATGCAAGTGATTATATATCTGATATAGAATGATTCCAACTTAACTTTAATCAAAGTAAGCCATCCACATGGAAAAATGAAAACAAAAAGAGGATAAATATGAATTTTTAACCCCTAAGTTCCTATGTTTTGTAACCCTTCATGTGGAGAGGGAATATAAGTGTGTTTCATATTACAATTTGCATAGAATCAAGATTAAGAAGGCTATGGGCCTTCAACAGATCATAAAAACCCTTACAATGTATGATTTTCTGGACAACTGGACAGGTCGTAGAGTAGACAGAGGTGCATTTGGCACCAATGCGCAAATAAAAAATGACCTTTTGATACAGGTTCACAGAATGCACTAAGAAGTGCTCAAACAACCAAAATGGGGAGGAAATTGATGCCTATCCCCAGTGGAGTCACCAATCTGTTGTATCCTTTTTGTCACCTAAATGAGAAAAAGAAGGACACTTACAAGTCCAGTTGGGTTAGCTAGACAGGACAGAGATGAATGCAATAGTTAGAAACATCAAGCATAAGAAATAAACAAACAACTAAGATTATAACAATAAAATAAAATAAACTAGAGTGCATAAGGGAAATAGAAAAAAAATAGACAACATTCATGCCACCAATGGATAAGTTGTATTAGTGAGAAAACACCGAAGAGAAAGGGAGACTTGTGGGTCCCCTCTTCTTTTAAGGGAGGGATCTTGAACCCCCAATGATTGAGATCTTCTTACAAATAACAAACTAGAAGGAAATGGTGAATAAATCCAAAGCTCATTCACTCAAGAGGTGATGTGAATGGCTAAATGAGATGATGCGTGTATTCTCCAATGAGGAAAGAGGTTCCTCTAAGAGAATATGTTAAGCCCTAATATAGCCCTAATATTGGCTCATTACCACTTAAT
>JASDQU010736592.1:180772-202809 GCA_032191745.1 Picea mariana
CATGATTTTGGTCATCATGATGGTGTATTGATGATGGTGTACTCAGGCTCCTCATAATAACTTTCTCCTGAGAAAAGTGACATTCATCTCTTCTCAGAAAACTTACTTTTGAAGAGAGTTCGCAGGTTGTTAATATCCTAAGGTGCGAGAATGACCCATTCTCGTAGGCTTCCTTAAGCTAGAGTGCAAACTTCTCACACTGTGCTACATAGCTAGGGTGCAAACTCATTCTAAAGCTTGGAAAAAGATGAAGTATCGATGGTTCTAGAAGGGAATCTTCTAGAAGAATGGGTTGGCATTCGAATGGTTATCCTTTTACTGGAATCCCTGATATTGTGGGATCATTCTTATCCAAGTAACCATCTCATTCTCTCCTATATATTAATGGAATTCTCATGGAAAAGGTTAAGCAAGATTCATTGGAGAATTGGTGAAAGAATTGTGTGAAGGACCTAGCTTGAACAGGAGCTTGGAGACTCTAGCAAGTCTATCAAGAGGATTTGATTTTCTTCATACAAGGATCGAGAAAGTGTGTGTGTTGGAGCCAAGAGCCACCGAAAGGAAGATTACGACATCAAGGTGGTCAGGTTGTATCTTTTACTTTCGATTAATATGATACAACAACATGTCCTTTTCCCATAAAGCTATTCTTACTTTATTGTGTAATTCCTTGATCATACACATAAGTTGACAGTTAAATATATTTTGCTATCTTCACTTTGGTTGGTTTGTGTTGTCTTGGTCTTGACCTCACATGAGCACCGGAGCAAAGCAGGAGCAACAAAGACCCTAGGAAGCGATACAAAGGTATGTTACTTGTTCCTCCCTACTAGCTAATTCAATGGTCAAAACTTAGGGAAAGAGTCATGTCCTGTCCTGTTTTGTTCTAGATCTAGGTGGATCTAGGGAGATCTTTTAGTGTCTGCACCTACTGATTAGTCTGATAACATCGATTTTAATAAGCATGACCCACATAATATTGTGAGAAACCACATGCCAAGCTACGGCCTGAAAAGATATGAGCACAAAGTTTACCCCCATGACGAAGTTTTTCGAGGGGTAAAAACTTACTCAGAGGTTTTAAACTAGGTTCGAGCTCTCTAGTCCGGAGACATGTTTGATTTTTATAAATTCCAGGAACACCGGAGGAGCAGGCTCCCCACAGTCTTGCAAGTTAAAGTCTCAAAACCCTCAGGGTCTCAACAAACAAAAGCTGAGGGTCCGACAAGCACAAGCCCGGATGAGCAAGAAGCTCAGGGTAACACAGGGGAAACTAAGGTCCTCAAACAAGAGTCTAAAGGCCTAAGACATGAAGAAATATCCCTAGGGATGGATAATCCAGACAGATAGACTGAGGTTAGAGCCGAGGAGCTCACAAAGTAGGTGGAAGACCCATTGTTTCTCACACTGAATAAATTAGATACTGACGTTGGTGCGAAGAGGATACTCTCTGAAATTGGTAGCCCCATCCCGTCTATCACACCCCTATATTCTACCAGAGGGGACCTTGATGCTATAACGATATCCGACAAAGATCTAATGCCTATCACCACCAAAGATTTTCCCCCTAGTGAGTTTTTATTTAGTAAGAAAAGAAAGGCTATAGTGAAATGAGAAATGCATCATCGGGTAGGTGTAGAGGCCAAAAAATTCAAACTACTGATGGATGACAAAGCATTAGAATAAGAAGAGTTCACTAACGAGATAGTGGGAACGTTGGGGGTCTATGTCATGGCCAATAAATACTTAGTTGGAACCTTAAGGAGCCGATTGAAACACAAGGACCAATTGATTAGCGAATTATAGGGTTGTATAACAGAATCAGAGACGAATGTTGGAAATGAGGCATATAAAGAGCTCAAGCAATCTAGAGATGTTGACCGACAGGAAATCGAGAAAATCAAGACTAATCTTGAGAAAATTAATCAGTTGACCGAAGTGAGCCAAGCGCAGGCTGAGCGACAGGAGGAATTGATAAATCATCTACAAACTGAGTTGAACCTCATCGAAATCCAAGTCATAGACATGATGATATTCCAAACCCAGGTCTCAGAAATATGAAGGAGAATAGAAGCAACTCAACAAAGTTCACTTGCCAAAATAGAAATCATCCAGGATCATGTTCAGTTAGTGGATCAAGACTTGGATCAAAACATCTTAAGAGAAAGGGAAGCCCAAGCAACCCGAAGTGCATTCTAGGAAGCAGTTATATCTGTAGCAAAAGAAGAGAGAGCCATCACTTACAGATTGTCCATTAAATAAAAAACCAGGAGAGATATACTGTTGACGGCCTGGGAACATAATATATCAGAAAACAGGAAAAGGGCCAAAGAGGTGATGGATTCATGTGAAGAGATATTTGGTTTAATAAAAAAAAAAAATTTAGAGCTCGATAGAGAAGCTAGCACTGGAACATTGGGAAAAATTAACATATCCAAGAACATGTTAGATATCAAGGAGAGTATGGAAAGGGATCAAGCCGAACTCTATCAAGTAAGCCAAGTTGACATCGCTTAGATTGATAAATGGTTGATAAAGATGAATTTACAATGACTATCTATCATGATAGAAGATAGACAGGTGGGAGGGAAGGTCCCATGACTAGACAAGAAGCATTACTTATTTGAGGAAAATGACCAAACTGAGCCCTCCAAGTCGATCGCTTAGTTGGTAGACATATGTCTTAAATGTATTGAGCAGGGGAAAGGAAAATATTTGGGGAGTAAATGATGCATTTGCATGAATTTTCAAGGTTTTGGAGCCAGGCGATAGAGAGGAAAGGGGCCTGAAGGAAAAGACAGGGATGACAAGCGAGGCGTTCCACATGCTTATCTCATAACCCCCATTCTTTTAATAATAGAATTGTAACGCCACTTGTTGGTATAAATACATCTTTTGAGTATGTATCAAAGGATTTTTTTTTTCAAGGGAAGATCGTAATAGAGAAATTTTTCTTGGCCAGAATTAATACAAAGCGAATCTAAGACTCCATATTCTGTCAAGATTGAGTTATGTGATTTCCTCTGTTATTTCACACTTCATGCCATTTTTCATACATGTCTTTAATGAACGCCTAGCTGCAATTTAGTACTAGTTGTACTGTGGTGATCAATATTTTAGTTATCTAATCGTTTACATCTTTTCCTCTGTATCAGCTATTAGTAGGTACAAGACCTATGGATTACTTAGATCTCTATATCTAATGCTTCATTAAATTGTTTCTTGTCTTTTTCTTCTTCTGTTATAGCGTGAGATTCTTCCTGGATTGATGCCTCACATTGTCTGACGGATCTATGTTTTATTTCATTTCATGCATGGTCTTAAAATTTAAATCAATTACGGAAAATGGCCTTTGATTTTGTTAAACTATTAATTCATTTTACGGATGTCTCTCATATAATCTAAAATTGAATCAGAGACTAAAAAAGCAACAACCTCTTGGAATTTTGTTCTTCAAATGACTGCTCCTGTTGCAAGACAACCTCATATAGAACCCAGCCTCTCAGATCAAACTAACATCACTTTAAATCTCTTTGATACCATCCTAAAGACTACAACCACCCAGGTCGAACTCGAACGTTCATGGGCAGCCATCGAATTGGACATAAAAATTTAGGAACAAGTGGAAGCTATATACAGACAACCTAGAAATCAGCCATAGTTTCCCTTCTAGTTGTTTTCCCCTTTTCACATTTGTTACCCTCTTTTGGATACCTATAATCTATACTTTATAGCCTTAAGTACAGACTCTGGAACAACATATTTATGGCGCCATTGTCGGGGACAGAGAATCGTAGTCACCTTCCCCTGAGAAAATGACATTTCTAAGTTTCTCTTTTTGATAGTGAACAAAGAGCGAACACCTTGCTAAGGCTAAACCTTTATCTTTCACTTGGAAAATCCACATTTAAGTAAGCTAGCATCTATTTGAAGGAACACCAAACAAAATCTAGATGCTAAACAGACCGTGCTAGTTTCTGATCCTGAAAATATACTAAATCCAAGAGCTCTTTTTAAACAAGCCACTGCAGTTTACCAACCCAAGTCTACCCATTCCAAATCTAATATCCCTCTTGAAATTCCCATCCAGACCTCTCTCGGAAAAACATCAAACATCATTGTTGAAGCTGCGATTGAAAACCCCGAGTTAGTTCTACCCAAGGTTAAGACCGAAACCTCTCTGACCACCTTTTGCGCAAGTACAGGAGAGGCATCTGCCATAAATATCGTACCTATTGATATCCCATCGACTCCCAATATAGAATTCTTTGTTATTCAAAGCCTTGAATAAGATACCACACACTCAGATTCAACTCCTATGGGTTATCCCATTTAAATATCCTACAAGTTAGAGTAACTGAGTCCCCATATACCCTTTCCCCTTTCCTCAACTTTCACGTCCCCTGATAAAAGGTTCTCTAAATCTTTTCCTCTTCATCTTGGTTAAGCTCAAGAGTCACTGTACATCTTCGCTAACCCTCTTTATAACACACCCATTTCCTCTCCTAAACTATCCATGGCCACTACCGGAGGAGCAGGATGAGGGGGAGGTCAAGGCCCACAACCCCCCCAAGGATTTTTTCCAAGCTAGCCGCTAGATATGCCCCCTCGGTCCTTCCAGTACCCCTTCATGATTTACCAAAAAACTACATGAAAAACTTTCCCAAGTTCACAGGGGAAGGAGACCTAACTGTAGTCGAACATATTAACTTATTCGATCAATTTGCAGATATACTAGGTCTCGAACATGAGGACGCGTATTCTCGGTTGTTTGTCCAAACCTTTGAAGGATAGGTAATAACTTGGTTTCAGAGTCTACCCCCAGGTTCAATATTATCCTATGATGTGCTAGAATACCTTTTTCTCAGACAATGGGGCGAAAGAAAAGATCATTTATACTATTTGACTGATTTCAGGTCTTTGAAGAAAAAGGGTTCAGAGACTATTATGGAATTTATTCAGAGATTTAACAAGTTGTACAATAAGATCCCAATCGAAGTTAAACCATCCCAACCCACATCCAAMGTAACCTTTGCAGGAGCCTTCGAACCTGATTTCCCGCTCCTGTTAAGAGAAAGGAGAGGTGATGACTTAATCCGAATGCAATATGATGTTGTAGAGATTGAGTCAAACATGATGGATTCTGGTAAATTAAAAACTAAAATTGAAATGGGAAAYAGGGAGACCAAACATTTTAGAGAACAAGCGGGACCCTTAGGATCTAGGAGGTCCTCAGATGATAAAATGGATGATATAGGTAGGATAATAAAATAACTATCAAGCAAAATTTTGAGAATGGAGCTAGATCAATCCAAAGAAGACCAATTCGTCAAGAGAGAATTTAGAAGAAACCACAATCCTCAAATTCAACAAAGACAGATTAAAAACGAAGATCAGAAAATTCAACCCCCTTTAAAAAATGAAAATTTTATTGGAGGAAATGATATGCAAGAGTTTGAGGATTTGGAAGAAGACGTAAACAATTTGGGCGATGACTGTATGCAACCTCATTTAACTAAGGAATATTATGAGAAGTCTCTAAACATAGAACAACCATTGAATGAAGATGATAACATAAACAACGCTGATGATTCTACTTATCAAGGAATGGCCAATACTATAATGACCGAGCTCCAACATAAGTACAATCTGAGGCTTAAAAATAAACCTGTGTCGAATACTCAACCCAAGAAGATTTTACTTAGAGATGAAACATACGAGCCCGCCCCGAAAGAGACCAAGATACAAAATAACAAAGTAAAAGGGGTAGACTCGCAAAATACAAAAGTAAAGGAGGCTGAAATCCAAGCGAGAAGAACTAAGACAACTGAAACACAGACACCATAAACTAGAATCACCGAAAGTAAAACAATGCAAACAAATAAATTGGAAAATAAGGAGTCCGAAGTTTCAGCGAAAGAAATGGATAGAGTTGTGGGAAGTTTCAGACTAGAAAACAAGATAAATAAGATCAAGATACCAATACCTTTGGTTGAATTGGAACAGAACCCTATGTACTGAAAGAAAATAACCAAAATGATAATTTTTTCAGATTTAGAGAGTCAGTCTGACGTGATAAATTTGGAAGATGATAAGCCTAATATCACTTTTGGTCCACATTTTGAAGGTGCCAGAGATATCGTTGCCCCCTTCTACATTACCCTGAACGTGCATGATCAGCTACTGCATAATTGCATGATGGACTCTGGAGCCTCTCATAATGTAATGCCCAAATCTATTATGGATAGACTAGGCCTTGAAATCACCAGGCCCTATGGAGATCTTTACTCATTCGATTCAAGGAGAGTTAAGTGCATGGGCATGATCAAAGATTTACCAGTCACTCTTACCTAAGTTCTGGTGAAAAGTGTCCTAATGGATGTAGTTATCGCTAATATACCTGCGAAGTATGGTTTGCTATTATCTAGATCTTGGGGATCCAAGCTCGGGGGATCTCTTTAGCTAGACATGACCTGTTCCACGATTCATGTTTTTGGAAGACAATTCACTTGGTTATACAGGGAAACACGATTGGTATATATGATAAGATATCCATAGAATCCTAACAATTACCCTATTTATGTCGTTGATAAAGATCTGGGAAATTGTATTTTATCTTTTGACGATAGTGTAAATAATTGTACAGAAGAAAATTATATAGATGAAAAAAAATCAACAAAGACAGACAAAAATGTGTATAGCACTGGAATTTGGAAAATGTTTTTTGATGGTGCTTCATCGTGTGAAGGAGAAGGTGCAGGAGTGATTTTCGTAGCACCTAAAAATGAATTCGTTATTCCCTTTTCTTATAGGCTACAGTGGGACATAGACTACATAAATAATGTATGTGAGTATGAAGCCTTAGTCTTTGGACTAGAAGCTGCCAGGAAGCTAAACATAAAGAACCTAGAAGTATATGGAGATGCAGAGCTGATTGTGAAGTAGGTAAATTGGCAGTACCAAGCCAAGCACCCAAGACTAAGGTCTTATAGAAATTGTGCCTGGGATCTAATGGAAAATTTATTTTCGTTCGTAAATGTTCATTACATTCCACTTGCGGAAAACCTGCAAGACGATTCGTTGGCCAAAGAATCCTCAACATTTTCACCCCCTATTGAGTTCAAACTAGAATACCACATAGAGGTGAGGCATAGACCCTCCTTACCAAACAACATACAACACTAGCAGGTGTTCGAAGATGATGAACAGATCAGAAAGTTCTTGGAAATGGTGGACGATTTCACCGAAACTCACATTGACCAAGAAAACCAAAATGACCATACTTGGATTATGCAGGAGGGAGAGGAGCCTTAGGAGCTCCAATAAAGGATCGCAAACCATTTCATGCTAGTATTAAAAAACAATCAAATCCCTAAGGGTTTGATACCTCTGGAAAGGTTGTTTGATCAAAACGACATGCCTCTGAAGTCTACCTTGCAGCCCTAACCAGAGGAGGTCGAAGACTATGACGTGGGCACCACTAAAGAGCATAAGATATTGAAAATATCAAAGTACCTTCCTCCTGAGATGAAAATCAAGTATATAGACTTACTCAAACAGTATAAAGATGTTTTTGCATGGTATTATGATGAACTGAGAACCTATGACACTAATGTGATCGAGCATAAGATACCTCTGAAACCTGGAGTTAAACCCTTCAGATAGAAGCTCAGATAGATCAACCCCATTTTATTGCCCATGGTCAAAAAATAAGTGAAAAATCTCTTGGACGCAAAAATAATTGTACCTCTTAGGTACTCTGAATGGGTGGCGAACCTGGTCCTAGTTAGAAAAAAGAGTGGGGAAATGAGATTGTGCATGGATTTTAGAAATCTAAATAAATCCTCTCTGAAAGACAATTATCCTCTACCCAAGATGGATCATGTTTTGGTGAAGGTAGTTGTTGCTAATAGAATGGAAATTATCGACGGGTTTTCAGGGTACAATCAGGTTGTGGTCTACAAAGAGGATAAGGAAAAATATTCTTTCACTACTCCTTGGGGTACATTCATGTATGAAAAAATGTCTTTTGGTTTGATGAATGCAGGTGCCACATTCAAGCAAGCTATGGACATCGCCTTCATTGGTGAAAGGGACAAATTCATTGTTATTTATATTGACGACCTGACTGTGTTCTCTAAATTTGACGAAGACCACCTGATACACCTTCAACAAACGTTCGAGAAGTGTCGAAAATTTGGTTTGTCTTTAAACCCCAAAAAATCTCATTTCACGATGCAAGAAGGTAAACTCTTGGGCCATATTGTGTCTCGAGGCGGAATTAAAATTGATCCTAAAAGGGTTGACGCTATAGACACCATAAATATTCCTAGAAACGTTAAGGAAATTCAGTCATTTCTAGGAAAAATAAATTTTTTGAGAAGGTTTATTCCTAATTTTGTTGAAATCATGGAATTGATCACAGATATGCTTAAGAAGAATAGTGAAATCAAATGGACGACTGAAGCCAAGGTGTCATTTGCCCGCATAAAGAAAGTTATAAGAGAATCATCTGTACTAGCAAGCCACGATTATATGAAAGAGTTTTTTATTTTGTCATTCACATATGAACACACAATTGCAGCGGTACTCCTCCAAAGAAATGATGAAGGTTTCAAGCAACCGATAGCATTCTTCAGTAAAAGTCTTAGAGATGCAGAATTGAGATATGATATAATGGAAAAGCAAGCATATGCTATGGTAAAGGCACTAAAGGCTTTCAAAACCTACGTGTTACACTCCGAGGTAATTGCATACATACCCACCAATTCCGTCAAAGACATTTTGGTTCAGCCAGACAGTGATAGGAAGAGGCGTCAATGGCTGGCTAAAATTCAAGAGCTCGATCTGGAGGTGAGGCCAACAAAGCTAGTAAAAGGATGGGGTTTGGCTAAGATTTTAGATGAATCAAATTTTAGATCATTCGGGATAAATAACCTAAAGGGATATGAAGGAGGTATGAACATAGAAACGTTCGATGACCAAATATCTGCAACCAGAATCGAAGAGAAGTTTGTCTCATCGAGCTAGTATAAATACATAGTGTCTTAACTACTAACCCTGAAAATCCCTGGTGATCTATCTCCATCTAAGGCCAGGAAACTAAAGTTGCATGCGGTGAAGTATTGTATATCCAAAATTCGATTGTATTGGAAGGACCCATTAGGCTTCCTACTGGTTTGTTTAGTGGAATCAGAAACAGAAAGGGTCATAAATGAATTTCATGAAGGGGTATGCAGAGGACATCATGCGTGGAGGGAAAAAACTTATAAAATCCTAAGAGCAGGATATTATTGGCCTAAAATATTCTTAGATGTCAATGCCAAAGTCAGAGCCTGTAACCCTTGCCAGTTATTCGTAGGCAAGTAGAAACTCCCAACACTACCTTTGGTTCCGGTTAAAGTGGAAGCCCCTTTTCAACAATGGGGGTTGGATTTTATAGGTGAAATCAACCCACATTCTAGTGCTCAACATAAATGGATCCTAACTACCACATATTACTTCACCAAATGGGTGGAGGCTATTATAGCTAGAAAGCAACTGATTCAGTGGTAATAGATTTCCTGGAAGAGAACATACTGTCCAGATTTGGTTGTCCCCGAAAGATAGTCATGGATAACACCCAGGCATTCAAGTCTATGGAAATGGTTAGCTTTTGCCAAAAATATAATATCATATTGGGACACTCCATGGCATACTACCCTCAAGGAAATGGGTTAGCTGAATCATCAAATAAAATTTTAATTACCATAATTAAGAAAGTGTTGAGAGAAAACAAAAAATCTTGGCATGTGCATTTGAAGTACGCTTTGTGCGAAAATCAGATAGGTATGAAGAAATCTATTGGTACTTATCCTTTTCAAATGGTATATGGGACTGACGTGGTATTACCTATAAATCTAGCGCTCCCTGTGATAAAACTCTGGCAAGATGAGAAAGAAGAACAAAACCATGTAATAAGGAGAATAAATCAGTTGATTGAGGTTCAACAACACAGGGCTGAAGTGGATGAAATACTGCAGAAATACCAAGACAACATGAAAGCATCGTTCAACCATAAGGCCAAAGACAGGGAATTCCTCCCTGGAGATTTGGTTTTGAAATGGGATGCTAGGAGGGAAGACTCATAAAACATGGAAAATTTGACCACATCTGGTATGGACCGTTCAGAGTCACAGCGTCTGAGGGGAAGAATTCATTTCTATTAGAAAATTTGGACGGTAAAATATTCAACGCACCTGTTAACGGGCGTTATCTGAAGCATTATATGCAATAAATGATTTCCAAGTTTCCATTGTATATACTGGTTTGTGTTTTTGTTTTTCATAGTTTTTGGTAAGTTTTACCTTCATCACAAATAAAATAGGTTAGTTATCCCCTAGGAGTAAGGATATGAAATAATCAATGCCTTGAAATCCATAAATCTTAAAACCCTGATACTCCCATGTTGTTTTCTTACAGGATTACGGCACTAGCCTACTCAACTTAGAGAGGGCTCTCTCATGTCACTTTATATATCTATGGAAATCGATGGCTAGATTTGGTTTGTTTTGGGGATTTTTAATAAAGTTGTTGGCAAAGAAAGGGGGAACATCATGGGCTATGGAGTCAAATTTATGAAATTGAAAGAAAGCAATGCATCAGTGAATAGAACTCTCCAGAGGATAAAGGCTAAATGAGGCAATGAATCTGAGTTATAACTTGAATTTAATTAAAATGGTAAGAGGAAAGTGAAATAGATAACTACATCAGATCATTACAGGAATGAATTCTGAATTAGCTAAGAAGAAACATACAGAGTTTAAAATTCTTAAGACAAGAGCATCAAATGATGAATTATGGGCCTTTAAATCTCCAATTTAAACAACAGAAAAATTTATATGGCATAAAAGATCACAGGAAACACATACAATGAGGGAAGACAAAGCTCATATCACTTCCAATTAGAATCTTTTCATAAACAGTTTGAAATTCTTCTGCATATGTATTCAATTCATTCCTAGAAAAAATACAATAGAGTCCAAAACCACCAGAATTGTGCCCTTGCACTTCTTCCCTTAATACACTCAGAACTTCTAATACTTATACAATTCGAGTTCCTTCAGTGTGCAATAGGTTACAATAACTGAAATGAAACGTTTCAGCTTCTATAATGATTACAAATGACAGTTTTCATAAAACACATTTCATGATCCCTACAGATTCCTCTGACCCTCCAACTCCTTCCTTTGCCATGTTCTCTTTGAATTGTCACTTATACTCTTTCAAATTTAATTCCATTTATCCATATTCTCATTAAATATTTGAGAATAATATATTTGAAATAAAAATAATTCCCAAATATTTTTCTATCCTGTAGAATTAAATTTCCATAATTTAGTTCATGTCCGTGGTTTTTAAAACCATGTATTGTTTTCCCAATGAACCATTTCATTGTAAAAAACATTTATTGTTACCATTTCCCTGTGAAAAACATTTACTTTGTAATGTTTTTCCAATTTACCATTTCATTGTGGAAAAACATTTACTGTGTGTTTTTTCCAATTTACCATCTTTGGTAGAATACCTTTTATCTTCTTCTTTTACTTTTGTAAAAGCTTTGGATAAAGAATTATCCAAGTGTTCCTTTCATGTACACCTTCCCATGTAATGCCTTTCCATGGAAATACACGTTAATTTCTTTAATTTGTAAATGTGAAATTTACCTCTGTAAAACAATTTCACCGTGAAGAAGAATTTCTTTTATTGGAAATTCCATAATCTTTATTGAAATGCACTCCTAGAAAAATGTCACACATAAAACATATAATAAATGGTGCATTTATTATATTGGGCATGGGCTGGAGTGGTTTAATCAAAACTTATTTTACCTCCAATGTGCTCCACGTAAAAACACATGTCCATGAAAGAAACCACGGTAGTATTCCCCGGCCTGCCTTCACAAAATTAACCTCCTCACTACTTCAGTCTCCGATATGCATGTGCACCCTCCATCCAACCTTTGACTTTTTCACATTATAAACTGAGATTCGTGCCCATGATTTGACATGATTTCATAAATTAAATAATGGATTAAATATTAATATAAATATAAAAATATTTATATTAATAATAAAAAACCCCTTTTTTCTATTTTTGAAGGACTTTGGGAATTTGAGGCTTAACGCATGACTTTGTGGATACGATAAGGGTGCTTAATAAAAGGAATATTTTTTAATTTCAATGGGAATACGAAAATAATGGTAAAATTGAATGAAGTGATGGAACTAAGGGATTTAGATAAGAATTAAGACTAGGTATAGGCTTGGGATATTTGCCAACGTTTGACTCGTGGAGTACATGACTGTTTTGGATGACCCATTGGGTGAAGGATTTAGGTGATGGGAGATTGACGAAGCTGGTTAAACAGTTTGAAAATATAAGTGGAAAAATAACACAAGGACAAGATGCATTGGGAAAAAATTAATTCAAATAAGCAGGTGATCTATGGTCCACCGAGCTTCATCAACTTTTGATATCAGGGGTTGGAAAACACGGTTTTAGGTAGACCACTTTTCTCCTCGATGTGCCTCTGAGGGCACCACACATCCACGAATGAAACCATAATGGTTTCCCCGTCCCGTATTCGAATAATTATCTTTCACTCTGCTTCATTCCCCAATATGTTCCTTAGTCGTTGATCCAGGCTTCTTCAAGATCAACGGTCCACTGAGCTATACCTTTTGCAGCTCCTTTATATTTTTCTATATGTCGTTGGATATATCTCAATCCCCCAAACTATCATACTTCCACAGTAATATAGCATTTCGCTAAATTTATGAAATTTGGATCCTGATCTGAAAATTGTTATGGTGATAACGTTGGCTCCAACTAGGGATGCTATCTTCCCTATGAGGTAGCAAAGAACTCATATATCTAGTGCTTGATCCATTGGGATGCTCCCAAAACATGTGTGTGTACCCTGCTCCATCTTGTCACCAGGGTCTGCTGAAAAACAAACTCTGCACACTGCTCTCAACTGGATACTGAACACTAAATACACTGCTAAAATCTGACTATATATACTACTGGAAATCCAAACTGAAAAATGCTTGATCAACAATATTATTCGCACACTCCTACCTACTCAAAAACTGTTGAAATGAATACTCAATCAAGTAATGCTAAAATGCCAATGCAATCAATCAAGCAATTGGCTTCCTGATTTTTCTCCACTCACATCTTTCTTAAACATGAAGACAAATGTAAAATATGACAGTTGAAAGAAAAAATGGAATCCAAAATATGAGCTTACGAATGAAGTAAACTCCTCCTTCAATGATGACTGTAATAGGATGGCCACAGGATCTTGAAAAATCATTTTTTCTTGATAATCAAAAACAAAAAGAAAAACCTCTTTAATAAGTGTTTGTTTCTCTTGTTCTATTTCTTTTGATTTGAGAACATTTTCAAATGAAATGGCAGCAATAGGTTTTTCTAATCTTCCATTCATATCAACAAAAACATTCATACATTCTTGAACATATTCAAATGTGACAGCCATATTATGTGCATCCTCTTGTTCATCAAACAATTTTGATTTGGTTTCATTAAACTTCTAGAAATTTGCTTGAGGACTGTCATTTTGACTTTCAAATGAATTAATATAAATAATCTCATGCTCATAATATTCTTGCAAATGTGAAAAGCTAACAGCATGCACTATTTCACAGTCTAGAGTTCCCATGGATGTAATTTCAAAACCATGATTTTCAAATGAATCAAATAAAACCACTGCCTCTTCATTATCTTTCTATATTTCTGATTGAAAAGTGGCATACATTGTTTTGTTTCTTTCCTGAAAATCTATGTCATTTATTTGTTCATTGCTGGAAGTTTCCATAGACGTAGTTTCAGAATCCTCATCCATGTTTAGGCCACTTAGAATTTGAAAAACCATATAATTCATAGGGGGAGAAAGATAACCTTGAAACACGTTGTCTTGCTGAAAATTTTGTTGAATATCTTCATCAAGTTTAAGGGAAGGAAAATAACTTTTAACAACAATTTCTTGATCAGCTTCACCTTCAACCAAAGGAGGGGATACTATTTGTTGTTGGGATGAATATTCACAAAGGGATTATATGATTTCATCATTCATACACTCTTCATCACCAAAAACATTTTTAAGGTACTTAATGAAATGTTCACAAAATTCACAACAATCTTCAAACACCAAGGATGAAGGATTAGATTCTCCATAATGCTTAAAGAATGTTATATGGAAATCTTTAAGAGAGTATAAGTTGCCTAGTTTTGAACCTTCATACCATAATCTTGATCTCCCCTCTAATGTAGACATAAACATTTTCATCAAACAATCCTCATGAAATTCAACCCCCAGCTTACATATGTGCATGTGAAATCTAATCAAGTGAAAGGCAACATCATTTCCTTTCCCATCTTCAAATTTACACAAATATTTTTGCCAATTTATGTGAAGAATACGATTTGGAAAGCCAAGAATATGAGATCGATTCATTGGAGCATACCTTGCAGATATTGAACTCATCTTCGGACAGTGGAGTCACCAATGATGTTTTGGAAGCTGGATTCTCCATTGAGAGTGGAGTCGCCAGTGAAAGTTCAAATTTCTGGATTCTTCTACCAGTGGAATCACCTTCAAACTGATTTTTTGATGAGTGGAGTCACTAGAGCAAGAATTCAGCCAATATGTGCCTAGGTGTTTGTTGCTCTCAGACCTTAGAACTCAACCGTGTCATTCTTCCCAGGAAAAAAATTTCAATTTCGTCCCTGGCAATGGCACCAAAATGTTAGCACTCTGTAAATTTGTTTTGGATGATAAACAAACGACAGAGGTAACTATTTAAACCAACTTTAGAGCTAAGGCACTAGCCTTCTTAACTCAGAGAGGGATCTCTTGTGTCACTTTATATATCTATGGAAATTGGTGTATAGATTTGGTTTGTTTTGGTGATTTTTAATAAAGTTGCTAGCAAAGAAATGGGGAACATCATGGGCTATGGAGTCAAATTTTTGAAAGTGAAAGAAAACAATGCATCAGTGAATAGAACTCTCCATAGGATAAAGACTAAATGAGGCAATGAATCTGAGTTATAACTTGAATTTAATTAAAATGGTAAGAGAAAAGTGAAATAGATAATTGCATCAGAGCATTACAAGAATGAATTTTGAATTAGCTAAGAAGAAACATACACAGTTTAAATTGCTTAAGCCAAGAGCATTAAATGATCAATTCTAGGCCTTTAAATCTCCAATTTAAACAAAAGAAAAATGTATATGGCATAAAAGATCATAGGAAACACATACACTGAGGGAAGACAAAGCTCATATCACTTCCAATTAGAATATTTTCATAAACAGTTTGAAATGCTTCTGCATATGTATTCAATTCATTCCCAGAAAATTTACAATAGAGTCCAGAACCACCAGAATTGTGCCCTTGCACTTTTTCCCAAACCACTTTTGACGATCTCAAAAAGGCTCTTTCCAATGCCTCGTTGATTAGTCCACCTGACTATAACCACGATTATCTCCTCTATATATCCACTTTAGCCGTTTCAGTAGAAGAAGTGCTCATCCAAATAGGGGATGATGCCCATGAGAATGTGATTTACTACATTAGTAAAAACCTTTCAGGAACACCCTTGAAGTACAATCATGAAGAAAATCTAGCCCTCGCAGTTGTTCTCGCAGTCCAAAAACTGCGCCATTACATCCTGCTTCTAACTACCAAAGTTATCGCAGATTCCAACCCCATGCAATACTTGCTTAGTCGTAGACAAATTAATGGTAAATTTTCTTAATGGATCGTCATCCTTTAGGAATATGATCTCAAATTTTCAACACCCAAGATCAAGAAATCTCTCATCCTTGCCGAACTTATCATAGCTTTTCCCTCCGACACTACCAGTCCACCGGTCAATACCAACCTCCCCGATGAACATATTTTTTTTATCCCTTTAGATGACCCTTGGTACGATTATCTTCTTGTCTATCTCCGAACACAAAAATTCTGAAACCACCTCTCTAGAGATGATCGTCGACGTATTCGTCACCAGGCACCTCGCTATCTCCTCATTGGGGACCTCTTATATCAGTGAGGAGTTGACACCATACTCCTTCGCTACTTAAACATTAACAAGGTCGACAGAGTCTTGAACGATAGTGGCGCTTGCGGAGGCCATCTCTCAGGGTTGTCCACTTCTCAGAAAATCATCCGCGTAGGTTACTTTTGGCCTACATTATTTCACGACTGCATCCATGCCGTGAAATGATGTGATAAATGCCAGCTTTACACTAACAAAGCACAAGCACCACCTTCTCTTCTACACCCAATCATCACTGTTGGTCCCTTTTGTAAATGGGGCATCGACTTCATGTCTTGCAACTCTACATCCAACAACGGACACAAATACATAGTCATTGCAGTTGATTACTTTACCAAGTGGGCTAAATCCATGCCTACCTTCAACAACACTTCTGACACAAAAACGCGTTTTTTCTTTAACCACGTCATATCCCTCTTTGGCGCACCACTCCAACTAGTCTCTGATCATGGGAAACACTTCGAGAATGAGATTTTCATGGAACTCTCATCTCGGTTAGGCTTCTCCCACGAGTTTGCCTCAGCATACTACCCTTAGTCCAACGACCAGGTTGAAGCAGTTAACAAGGTCTTAAAAACCATGTTACAATGCATGGTTAACAAACATAAAACCAATTGGCATCATACGTTATTTTCCGCACTCTGAGCTTATCGCACAATAGTTAAAACTGCCACTAGTTTCACACCTTTTCATTTAGTCCATGGGGTTGAGGCCACTCTTCCCGTCGAGTGCAAAATTCCCACCTTATGCACCACTATTGAGTTGTTACCTGACACAGCCCCAATAGAGCAGCATTTTCTAAACTTAGAATCCCTGGATGAAGATCGTCGATCTTCATTACAGAACAATGAAGCAGCCAAAAAATGATCAAAGGCCACCCTTGATTTCCATGTCAACATTCGCTCATTTAACGAAGGATACCTTGTCCTCGCTTATGATATCGCTCACGATACCATTGGCCATGGAAAATTCGAGTCCCTGTGGCATGGACCGTACATTATCCAACATTGTCTCATGAAAGGCACATACATCTTGGCCTCCCCCAAAGGCCATCCTCTCAAGGAACCTGTCAACAGGTTGTACTTAAAGAAATTTTATGCCTGAGCATAGCTCTACTACACTAGGCTCCTTTTTTTTTATGTCTTTTGTAGAGTTTTTAGTATTCTTTTATCCATACTTCCTGTTTAATCTATAACTCATGTTATAGATAGATGTCGCCTCCATTATCCTACCACATCAGTTACACTTACGAAGCTAGCTGCTGGACATAGAATCTCACTTCAGCTGCTTGGGCCCTCTATTTGCCTTCACATGATTTGCTCCACACCAATGACATATGTTTAGGCTCAACCACCAACAATCAAGCAGAGTACAACATCGTCATTGGTCTCCTCGTTGAGGCCAATCATCGCCATTTTTGTCACCTTCGTGTCTTATTAGATTCCCAACTTGTCGTCCTCCAGCTCAACAATGTATACCACATCCGTGATCCTTGCCTCTTTTGCAAATACCTACAGGTTAGACTTATATCTTGATATTTTGATTCCATTACATTTACACATATCCCAAGACAATTCAATCAAATAGTAAATAACATGGCTAACATTATACTATATTGGCATATATCACATCAAGACATCTTCACATACATATAAACCATCAGAGATTTGTCACAACATATAGATTAGACATCATCCACTACATCAAAAACTAGAATCATCAACAACAAACACATCAAACATGTACACAAAGATCCAAAAATGTATATCCATATATATATATATATCGGTCCACATGTCATAAAGTGTTTACAAAAATAGTACATCACCCATAGGAAGGTGAATCACCTCATCCCTACCAATACAAAACTGGATGTCACAACTATGCAAAATGGGCTCACCAACCTATATATCAGATACACAACTACATATCTAGCAGCCCTCAAGGTGCCTGTAGTGCTTCGGCACTAGGTCCTCCCTCAGGCAGAGGTACCCCACCAGCTCTAGGTCCCAAAGGAAACCATCCATTCATCGCAGCTCCGACTATAGCTGCTTTGCGAATCAAGGTCCATGACTCCGTCGACAACCCAATACACTACTCCAGGATCCCCTCATCCTAGATCCAAACCCACATCCTCTCAGGAACTCCCTGTAGAACCGCCTCTAGTTGACAACAAAAATCCTCAAACTCTCCCCCGGCCTCGGCCGGAGGAGCATGTGATGTCCCTGCCCTTGGGTCATCATAACAGCACCTCTGGGCCACTCTATCATCATCAATAGGCCTTTTCCCCAACATCCTCTCGATGTCACCTCTCCCCTGCTCGTAACTTTCCCCGCGTTGGTCTCACAGGCCCCTGGTGGGCTCGTGCTCAGATCAGCTCTACCTCTCATCCACGCAGTCCCACATCTACACAAACAAACACATGATATCATCAACATCCATACAAATATCAAACATATGCTATACTATCTAAAAAACCAATCAAAAAAACCAATAAACAACACATCATACCTCGGCGATCGAATACCTCTCTCGGAGGTAATATCATCTCAGGATTATCACAAAAATATATCCCACTGTATGGAAACTGCAATATGATCTGTGGCATATTATGCCACACCTATGCAGCCTCGGTCATGAAGTAGTGACCACCCTCCCCACCCCCATGACGACCCAAAATCGTCGACCACCATCGCAGTCGCAGCTCTCGTGCTCTTGGTGGGTCTAACAACACTCTCGGGAACAACATAGGCACCCTCTCTAGAAACCAAGCCACCAGGATCGATCCAAAGGAAAAATCCCCTGAATCGGTTGCTCGACACCTGGTGAGTTGTCCCACCATATTAGCGTGCAACATTAAGCCCCAGGCGAAATGATCGGCCCCTAGTGCCCGCTGCATGATCCTCAATTGGCCACCATTGATACGTTGAGTTGCAAGTGACCCATACACTCTCATAACCATCACTTCCATGCAATCATGTACCAAGTCATCCCTCACCCCAATCCTCACCACTGACCCATACATAGAATCCTCTCCCGAACAATATGTCTGGACAAGGGTAGCCAACTGCCCCTCTCTAACTACCACTGAGTCAGCCGGCAACAGGGTTCCCTAAAAAGGGAGCCCAGTCAGAAAACATACATCCTCCTCAGCAAAGAATGCCAAGTGCTCTCCATGAATAATAAAAAACTGCAACTCTAGACTCCGCATAGAGATCAAGAATTGCAGCAGATACTCTTGTTCCCTCAACAGTGGGCACTCAAAAAACTTCAGTAGCCCACAGGCCACCAAAGCATCATGAACTGTCGGCTCCTCATCCCTCATGGCCTCCCTTAGTCAGGCACAGTCCCTATCTCTCCAATGGATCGGCATCATCCCCAATGATCACCTTCATCCACATGTACAGTACTCGATCAACCATCACAAAAACACCAAAATCTCCTATTAAAAAAAAAAAAAAGAGGAGATAAGTTTTCTCACCCTCAACTTTGCCTCAAATGCACGACTATCTTCCCCATAGGTGCACACACATGCACACCTATTTACCCCATAGGTGCGCATGTATGCGCGCCTGTTAAGCTCACAAATGTGCATTTGATGTGCACCTGTTCACTACATAGTTGCGCACTCATGTGCAACTGTCAGCAACACAACCGCGCACATATGCACGGCTGTGTTTTGGACAGGCGCGCACCCCACGCACGTCTATTTTCCCAAATAGTGTGCCCCCCTACACGGTAGTGCCCATTACAGTCGTGCATTCATGTGTGGGTCACCATTGATCACCTGCACACTTGGGGGGCCACAACCCTCAAAATTCACCGTACGACTATCCATACGGTCCTACACAAAAATTGACACCTAACTACTGTACAGGAGGATGATACCACTAACCTGACTCTAGCACCTCTCGGATCGACTTCCCCACACTCCTGGAATCTCTAAATATTATCTACAATCTCCTCTCTCACAACTATCGCATCAAGTACAAATGAGGTGTCAATGTGGGCCCCACAGCTATATATAGTCCATTTTTCCAGACTTCTAGACTCAATTCTGGGAGCTCCGAGCATCCATTTTTCAATCCGTCTTCAACCACAGGATCAACACCCCGCCATCTACATCAATACATTCCCCAGGCCATTTTTCATCCTTAGCCCCCGGGGAGCCATTTTTCCATACCCTGTTCAGGTAAACATGCTCATGTTCAAAATTATCAAATAAACGATTATATGTTCGATTATCTTCAGATATTGTTCACGTCGGGTATTTGGTTCTCATGTGTGCAGGTACTTGGTCATCACACACCAGCGTGACCCCTTCAAGTATTTAATCAACACTGGCATGTAATCATTCCCTCTTAATCTCAATTTCATCCCCAGTCACACCCTCTAAAATTTTCTTTTAGGATCCCTATATCCAGCTCTGCAGTACCATCACCTCCACTGCATTTTGGGTACTGTCACCCGGTAGCACTCTCCCCCACATGAGTTGTCCCATTCATAGCCCCCCTTGGAAATTTGACACTCATGTTGTTTTCAACCTTTAGGTATGGGAGTCCCAATAGTCTTACATCATGTCACGAATCAGCCACATACTCCTTCTCCTCATTTTGCTAGCCTACCCAACAAACTCCTAGGGAACTTCCTCATGGTTTTGTTTTGACTGCACTCCCGCAACATCATTTACCATCCATTTCATCCACCGTCAGTTTGCCCATCTTCAGATTTCCCTCCATCCCTTTCTCTACTACAGAAACCCACCTATGGGGCCCCAACCGCCCACTTATTTTTTAACCAACTTGCGTCATCCTCAGGCCAAGCCATCTCACACTGGGGCACCCATTTCTGTATCTGCATTATTATCCCCACTGGTTTCTTATTTCTTTTTGTAACTAAGCCATTGTCTCCAGCATTTTACATAGCTTTTTGTCGTCACCTTTGGTGACCCTCTTCCTTTTTGGCAAACGCGACCCATGTCACCCTTGGTTGGGGAATTCCTTATCACCTACCCTTATTGACATCATCCATAAACTTAGAGTATCCCACAGGCCACCTACCTCTTCTCTCTAAGTTTGTCCATTTTGTCCCACATCTAGCACAACGTATCCCACATCTCGTTGTCCCCCTGAAACCCGACCTAGTTGAATGGTTGCAGCCACTTATACTTCACATATATTCCCAACCAAGGGCAGTCTTGAGTCTCCACRCATCTTGAATTCGTTCATGTACCTCCTCAGTTCCTGACCTCACCTAGTGGATTTCGTAAAACCCTTTACTTCTTGGAGTCATAACTCCCTTTTTGTCGACATCAACACATTTTACAGAAGGCCGAAAGTATCTTGACTTTCATTACCTTTACAATGAGAAGTCTCGGATGACACAGGCGGAACCATCATTGCTCTTTGCTATCGTTGACCCCCATAACATTCAACTTCAACACTTTCTCATGTTACGGTGGGTCTTACTTTGCGACTATTGTAGTTGTTTTATATATTTGCCGAAGACCTCTTAACTTTGTTGGGCTATCAATGCCCATAGAATTCATGATACTTCTTATAGGTGTCATTGCCTACTGTTCAGAGTATGTTCCTCATCGAAATTGTACTTTGCTTTTATCAAATCCACCCCTGAGGGCGCTGCAATTATCTACATCAACACATAGTTTCAGTTAATATACAACACCCTTTTTTTGAGTTACATGACACAAGCATGGGGCATGCCTGCCTTGTTTGTACACAATTTATTTTCCACACCTTGTGAAAGTTTGGGTCCTACAGGTTCCCTTCTCCCTCCAACGGGTCACTCTTGATACTCTCACTATCACTCTTTCTTACAACGGTACTCTTAGTAGAAGAAACATTGATGAATTTTGGTTATCCATATGCTCCTAACCTCATCCATCAG
>JASDQU010736592.1:203240-229438 GCA_032191745.1 Picea mariana
TTGCAAGGGCACCCAATCACTGAAATAACAACCTTAATATATCAGCAAAACAAAACTACAGTTGGCTGTCATAAAACAGCAGAAAACCATTTTATAACAGCAGAGAAACTTAGTGTCTTAGCTTGGTCAAAGACAGACCAAGAAGACTGTTGATAGTTCCTGGATTTTCTACAGGATTCACCACTCATTCTTTCACAATTGAGTTTTAGATCATTTTTGATCTTCTATTGCATTTGAAACATGCTTGAACCATGGAGAAGAAGAATAGGTGAATCTTTAGCCACAATTATTTAAAGCCAAGTGCAAATTACTACAAACATAAACAAGATCTTCCAATTTTCTAGATAATATCTTGTTTCTTGTCTTTGAGTAAATATGGCTGAAGTTGTTCTAATTCCTTTCACACATTGACGCACTTGATCTCTAACTCAAGATACAAATTGTAAAATGTTTCCATTATGGTGCTTTTGTTCCATATAAATCCTACCATACTTGTGGAGCAATAGTATTGGTCCTATGACCCTTGGCCAATTCGTTTCAAATATGAAATATCCCTTCTTTTCGCTTGTATTCCCTAAGTTACTCTCTAACCATGTATGCAATAGTTGGATCCTCTTAATGGCTTCATAAAGTCTAGTCATGACTTCTCTATCATTATTTCTTTTGAAACTAGATAATCTAGGGTCAAAATAGCATGTTGCTACATGTAATATCTTCCATTTTGCATCATTTATCTCCTTGTAATCATCTTCCACATCATTAAATGCATTTGCAATGGCTTCCTTTCATTGATCGATGCCCTAATAAGCAAAACCTACAAGGCATGACATTGTCAACCATGTAGAGTGTTAGCTTCAAAGTTGTACTTAATGATAAAGGCCCTAATCGACAAGGTACAACTCAAAGGGGAACTATTGGGATGGTCGCCACTGTCACCTAAGCAACCTATCCTCTTCACTTGAGGCCAACTCTCCTTTGGCTCAAGGGGGGTATCCCTAGTAGGATTACTAAAGCTAAGCAACAATGCACAAGGTGAAGTGAGTAGCTTTAGTAAAACAATGTTTGGGGTTTTTAAGGATTTTAAAAGAGGTGATGGAAGGAAGTACAAATCAGTGCCAAATCAAACAGGGGAAATGGAGACAAGGTGAACCAAAGAAGGCTTATGGGCCAAGAAGAAAACCCCTCTTTAGAATTGGTCTATTTCATTAAGGATTAGGAATAAGAGATTAGAACCAAGAGAAAGAATAATCTCTTATCCAATCAAGATTAGCAATGAATACCAAGGCCCTACAAGAAGGGGTTCTCGAGGGAACAACCTTCACCAACAAGATCAAGTATAGCTTGATAAACATACTCAATACTTCTTGCTAGGGTTCCAAGATGGATAGACAAAGGAAGGCACCAAATAATTATCAAACCAACAAAGAACCAAGATAGAGAAGCTTCAAGAATTGACACCAACATCAACAAAGAAAGAAACCTTTACACAACCATATGCTCCAAGAAAGATATGTCGATTAAGCTCCAAGGAGTGGAAGCTCCAAAAATCCGAACCATGAGTACAGATGAAGAAGAACTACTCTTTCTATAGAGTCTAGCTCAACTTTCTTTACAATAGAATAATAATATCTCATATGAGATCCTTAGATCTAGCCTAGGGAGGATTAAATAATTATTTCCTTCAACTAACTAATCAACAATACATAAAATAATGAGGTGGTCAAGCCACATATACAATCTTCTAACCAAAATAGATTCAAGAGAGTGGTATGTCTCCATCAAAAAGGGATTAAGATGAGTCAAAGGTGCAACGTCTAGCCTCCAAAGGACTCCAAGTGGATAGATCCATAACCAACCCCTCAATGTACGCAATGAAAACCTCCTATATCTCCTCCAAGGTGGATGTGTAGCTCTCCAAGGGTGGACGACCCCCAATAGATGCATAAAAACATGGTCCATGTGGCCTCAATAGCTAGGGTGCTCTTCACCATGGGTAGATATCAACAATGAACTTTCCCAAATAAGCAAAACAATCAAGCAAAGACGTAGGGAATTCCTCCAACGAGTGGTCAAAATTGCGGTGAAAATTTTCCTGCAATATTAAGAGCACCATAACTATGTCAATTTTTCTTGATTTTCTATTATGACCAAATTCTGGAAATCCCAGGGCCATTCTGCATCTAATGGTGTTGATTCGGCGGAAATCTAGGCACTTTCTCAAAAGATCACTGCTCCTGAATTTAGGTTGCCCTCAAAATGTGCAATGAACCCTAGATCTAGGGTTTGGGATCTCTTAGATCTTCTCCAAGATGAGATGTCCCATCAACAAGCATTATAAAATATGCAAAGTAACCTCCAAAGTGGACGTTATCCTCAAATCAAGCAAGTGGATACATGATGCAAGGCCTCAACATGTCGAATGTGAATAACCCTCAACCATCTTCGTGAAAAGAAGGGACGAACCCCCCAAAATTAGCTCCAAAGGTCATATGTGAGGTCTCCAATGTGTAACCTCCTCCTCAAATCTTGCTAACCATATCCTCAAGTCAAGTGAAGTCCAAGAAGGTCCACACGTGCCAAATAGAAGCTCCAATGGCTAAGTAATGCATCCTCCAAGGTGGACGTCCCATCAAACTATGTGACACGTGCCTTCAAATGTGTGAACAGGTTGAGCACTCCAAGATCTATGAAGTGGCATGGCATGAGAGGACGAGGTGCATGAAGAATAGCCCCAAACTGCCTAGGACGTTGTGACTAGTGCCGTGAGAGTCATGAACTTCCTTGAGAGTTGTTAAGATGCTTCGAGAGTTGTTAAAATGCTAAATACCATGATGAAATCAATACAATGCCCACTTAACCCCAAAATGCTAGGGCGTTTCACCAAGGGATCTATACATCCTTGTGTACAACCATCTAGTAAAGCGTTTCAAAACCTCTAGCACATCATCATCCGTGTCATCAACAATCCATGGAACCAAGTGAATGCCTCAACAATCCAAAGCTTTTTGTGATGAAAATCACAAGGGTAGTGAAGAAATTCACTAGTACAACCCCTATGCAAAATGAGGGGTAACATAGAGCACAACAACAATTTTGATCACACAATTTAAAAGCTTGGGCAACACTATCCCAAAAGTTACCGCATATAATGATTTCTTCCACATTCATTTCTTTAGATTCTTTTGAAAGGCGAGATCACTCTCACTCATTACTACAGACAATAGATCATAGGCTTTCTTTTCCTCAATCACTCTTTTCAGAGTAACATAAAATGTGGCGAATCTTGTATCACAAGGGCCCGATAACTCTTTAGAAGCATGTTCCCTATATGTGCTTGTTTTGAGGTGATGGTTAATGATGAAATTTGCAACTGGTTTCCCTCTGTGGATTGTCTCATTGACACTTAGAAATTTGGCTAATCGTGCAATAATAAATCAAGGTATCATGCTGCACAAGGGGTATGATAAATGGTTTGGTGGTTCTTCATTATAATCTTTTCATCACCAACACAATTTGTGGCATCATCAGTAACATCCCCGACCACATTTTCCTCCCCAACTTCATGAATTGATTTCTGCAAAATTTGGAAAATATATTTTGATGTGTTTGTCTGATCCATTGCATCAACTGCCTTAAAAATAATACACCTTGAGGGAAATAAACCAACATATTAATTAATGGTCTGACATGTCCCTATCCATCTGCCACATAAAATTGTGCAACTTGTAAGTTTCCAAGACTCTTTGATAGAAGACAATATGTCTGTCACTCTTTCCTTTGATCTTTTTAGAATGGTGGTCCTTAAGCCTTGGATTTGGGAGTAACATACCCATTTCCAAACTATCAACCTTTTTGAAGGGTGTCTCCCATGTTGTTTGATACTTGTGATATTTTTAGCTTGGGCAGGCAGATTTTAAGACGTGTTGTGACTATGGTACCTATTGATTTGAGTGTCCACCAAGCACATGATGTAAGTTGTAATCTGCATGTGAGCATTGTTTCCCTGGTTACTGGTACATTTTACCGATTGACTTGGAGATGTGGCTTGTATTTACATTTGAAGCATTCTATAACATGGGTGTGTTGACCACCTATTTCGACTAAGGGGTCAATGCCATATACCATGAAGATATGTACCCAATGGTACAACCAGTTTGAAGACTTTTGGTTCAACAGGGAAAATTTTTCCCCTGACACGTTTTTCTATGTATTCGAAATGTCTGCTCCCCTGCGTGGGATAATATTGTAAGATGCTAGCATGAGTCAATTTTTGTCTAGTTACCTAGGACTTTATCATTAGGGAAATTCTTTCATCGAGTGTTTTTTTCCCTCAGGTAATTAATCTTGCTTAGCTACAATTTTAATTATCCTTGAGTTTTTCACTCACATAATTCCTCCAAAGTGGTGAAAGGTGTTCTAATGATCGATCCATATGGATGAATACGGTTTGGAAGTGTTGTAAATGACCATGCTAGACAACTTCTATAGTCTTGTGGAATTCCGTTAGGTTTTGATAGGATTTTTTAAATAATTAAAATTCTCGCAAACTGAGAATTTTTAATTATTTTTGATGTAAAATGTATAAAAGTGGGCCTTGGGGATTTTGTATAGGGGTATGAGTATTCAAATCAAATGGTTTATGACCTTCTACACCCTTGAACCAAGTCTCAGCTCATTTGGACAAGTTATGCTTGGTTATTGTCCATGAGGAATCCAAGTCAGTAAAAAATCAGCAAATAATTGGCTCAATTAGAATAGCCAAATTTTGTAAAAGTGACTAAAGTCATGAGAGACAGTGGGAAAATGATTTCTAATGTATTTCCTAAGTTGGGAAAGTGATTTTCCACCTAAAAGAACCCCTTACTAAGCCGACAACCTCAATTGGTCATTTCCTAAGAAGAGGGGCGCCCCCCTTGCTCATGAACACATGGAAAATTAAAAATAAAGTAAGAGGGTACCCAAAACTTTGGTGGTACCTCCCTTTGACCCTAAAATCATATTAGATGAGTGGGAAAGGTTTTTTCCCCCTTCCCCACTCACCCCTCAAGCTTCACCCACTCACTAAACCCTAGAAGTGCGCCCCCCTTGAAGAGACACTCCTCCCTTGGATGTGTGACACTTGGAGCTCATCCAAGAGGGGTATTCCCTCTCCCTCATCTATAAAAGAATGCCTCTCCTCCTCATTTCATCATCTATTCTCATAGCAAGTCTATTATGCCAAAATTTCTCCCATTCTTTTCCCTCTCTCTCCCATTCTCTCATTGTAAATCTTGCTACAAGTATTTGTAGCAGCATTTTGTGGATAATAAAAGAAGCTTTGGAGGATCTCTTGTGTGCATTGGGAGTCTTCTTGGTGCTCTTCATGGTTCTCTTGTGAGGTGATATAGCTACATTTCATTGCTTGTATTTTTTTTGCTTTCACTAGTTTAACTTGGAGACCCAAGCAAAGTATTTTGCTTGGGAATAATTGGTAGTAGTATTACTATTAGTTTTGTGTTAGTTTCTTTCAAGTTTGGAAAGTATTTTGCAAACTTATTAGATGCTCTCACCTCCTTGTTGTCTTGTGTAGCAAGAGCATACTCGTTTGTAGGTCACTAAAGGATCGGAGGAGTGATTTTCAGAGTGGGAAACTCACTCATTCAATCATCCAAAGTTTCCATGATTTGTCTAATCTTATTTCCATCATTTTCTCACATTATTAAGCATTTTTATGATCTAAAATAGTCATTAAAAATTTACTTTCATATTCAGATTTTCACATATAAATTTCGGTTTCATTATGCTAACAGAGATTAACAAGAGTATTGGTGTTTTGTAGCATTTTCTAGCAAACATAGTTTGCTGTTTTATGCAGATTTTCACCAAGATAAGGAGAGGTGCTACTTGTTTTGGGCCTCCAACACACTCAAAAAACATCCTAAAGTTGGGACACCAAATCCTCTCTCATCTCTCTTCTTCTAAAGCATTGTAAGCAACCCAAGAGAGTCTCTTGGGCTTGCCTTCTCACAAATAAATTTAAAAATCTGATATTGTAACAAGTTAGGAAATATTGCCCACACCTTGCAAGGAGATTGGCCTAAGCCATCCTTGCAATATCGTGAAGGCTAGGTTTAAATTTATTTTCTTGCATTTCTTTTATTGCACTCAGCTTGGCCAAAACGGTAGGCTTGTCCTCCACTTGTGCCATTGTTGTGGGGTTGCTCTTTGATTTCCAAGTCATTTAAATCTTTTTGTTATATCCACCTTGGCCAAAAATGTAGGCTTGTCCTCCACTTGTGCCATTGTTGTGGGGTTGCTCTTTAATTTTCGAAGTCTTTTAAGTTATTTATTTTGCCCACACCTTGCAAAGAGATTGGCCTAAGCCGTCTGTGCAATATCGTGAAGGTTTGTCTAATTATTTAAGTTATTGCAAAGTAATCATATTTGTACTCCACCATTGCCCCGTATTCCCTCCCCTTGCCACTTTGTGGATCTTGGGTAACTAAGAAAGAGCAAAGGATTGTAGTTTAGTTTAATTAGGCATCCAATTGTTATTGTTTCCACCACCAAAAAGGGTGACTTGGTAGGCTACAAGGGGTTGAAGTCGAGGACGACTTCGTGGCATTACGTGTCCTCCTTGCTCGAGCACCCAAGCATTCCGGATTTGACTTGTGGAGCTAGGGAAGGACCTTGTTTGTCCTTCTTCTTGAGCACCCAACAATTCCTTTTGGTTGAGGGGATAACAATTTGGGGTAGTCACATAGTCTAGGCTTGTATCTATCACATTTTAATACCCCTAATTCAAGAGAGACTTAAAACCTATTAAAATCAACCAACTACATTCACAACATTGCACTTCAAGTTTAGCTATTTACTTTCAAATCAATCTCACTTTTTTCAAGTTGTGCGATCTTACATTTCAAACAATTTACTTTCCACGTGATTTTACTTTCCAAGCAATCTCATGTTCTAAGTTACTCTCTTTATAAGCACTTTCTTTCATTGCGAATATTTACATGTATTAGAGATTCTTTGTTTTTGTTTGTAAGCATTTTTTGTTCATTTGGAAATAATTGTTTGAGGCTAATAGTCATTTCACTATCTAATTCATTGTCTAGATATTTCATGTATTATTTCATGTTGTAGATATATGTTTAATTTATCATCTCAATAAGTAAACTTTGGGTATATCGTAGGCACCGGTCTATTTTATTGTAGTGTCAAAAAAGGTTTGCTTGTCATTAAAGGAATTGCATTTGCATTGTTTGCTTGTCATTGGGTTGGGTCTCCCTAATAAAAAACCAAATTAACTCCTAGATCATTAATCAAAACTTAACATAGTTAAGTAGGGTCTACCCCCCTTGGCTTCCCTAGGTGTGAGCTTAGACGGAAGAGGTCTAGATCGAGGTGACAGTGGGTCTAGACTTAGGCTTGTGCCTCTAAGGACACACCAAGTGGGTTGGAGACTTCTCCACGCTTGTAGGTGTGTATAAGGACAACAATAGGGTGCTTGATAAGTGAGGGTGTTTATTTGAAGTCTTGATGTGCATTTTGTTGTAGGAATACATGACAATAACACCCATGCAGGTAAGCTGGTTCTTTGATACACTATTATGTACTCTTATGAGAAGGCCAATGTCTATGTTAATAATGTACCAAGACAAACATGAGTTCTGCACCTTTGTGACTGCTTTGAATGGTTATTTCGAGGAACCTAGCAATAATAACGAAGTTAATTTTATCACAACAATATATTCATGGAGATAAAAATGTTTCTGTCATCTTCTTGATTTAGATGGGCGACATGCTACAAAATATAGATTACTTATAGTTATGGTTGAAATAGTCTTGGATCAGTAGAGTAAATGTTTGTTAATGCCCAAGGTACGAGGTTAAGTGGAATGTTGGTTGCTACAATGCATTGAGATATCTAAAATGTGATGAAGAAGAGATATTTTTGTTGTCTATTTTATCATATCTTTTGGTTGTCTATTTTATTCCACATTGAATAATGCATACGAGTTTCATATTAATTCAACTTCCGGCTTATTAAAAGAAATTGTTCTGCAATCTTAGGTTGCAAGGGCCCCAGATGGGAATGGAGGTGTTTATTCAGGTGTGCTTAGTGAAGAAAAATTCTATTGTTATTTGTTGAGTTTAATTTTGATTTCTAGCATTCTAAGATCTAACACTTCAGTGCATAACTGTGTTTGCTTATTTATATGTTGAACTGGTGTGTTAGCACTGAAATTGTCAAAATGCTTGGACGATATGGCAATGAAAGGGATCAAATACGTTGATTGCTACGGAGTTGACAATGCTTTGGTAAGACCCAATTGATGACAGCTGCTAATGTACATTATATAGCAGCATTCATGAAGGAAGCTTGTTCTTATTGCTATATTTCATGAAATCAGGTCCGTGTTGCAGATCCAATGTTCCTAGGTTACTGTATTGATAAAGGTGTAGCTACTGCAGCCAAGGTTGTCCGTAAGGTACGTTTGGGAGAATGTTAACTAAACTCTGTTTCTTATGCTTATGTTTATGCCAGATCATCTCTCTCTCTCTCTATCTCTCACATCTGATCATGCTTAAATAATTTGTCTTGTTTCTTTTTACAGACTGATTAGGATGCTAATATTTTACAGACTGAATCATTACAATGTTTCTGAAATTTTGATCAGAAGTATAGGATCAGGGCTCCATGATGTGCACATTATCTATCCTTTTCAAAGCTGAATTTGTTGTTCATGTGCTATTTATTTGCTAATTTATCTCGTTGTGCAAGGCAGGCATATCCACAAGAGAAGGTTGGTGTGTTCGTCCAGCAGGGTAAAGGAGGATCTTTCAGAGTAATAGAATACAGTGAGATGGATTCTTCCATGGCATATGCTATAAACCAGGAGACAGGGCGTCTTCGATTCAATTGGAGTAATGTATGTTTTCAAAAGATATATGCATTGTTGATGCTGTAGAATATCTTAAGACTTTTTCGCCCTGCTCTTAGAGTTGCAACATGGGATTGTATTTAATGATATATGTATACTTTGGAGGTCACTAGTATAGTTAATGGGACTATTGTCAATAATTTTGTGCTACAGTGTTCCACAAATTGTAGAGGGTTTCATTTGAAAGGACTTCAGTTATCCTTGTAGCTTCTATCCAAAAGAAATTTGTTCTCATGGCAACTTGACAAGGGGCCATCTTTCAATTTGCATGTCTACTTTTTTTCTGTTTTTCTTACTAGAAGAGAGATTTTACTTGACCCTTGAAGGAGATGGAGAATAGGGTTTCTGATTTCTTCTGCTAGAGTATAATTTCTTGCAGCCATTTTAAGTACACTCATGATGGCTTACGGCCTTTGGCTATGGAAAGTAGGTTACCCCTAAAACCAAGTGGCCAAAAACTTAAGTTACCAGGATAGGTATCCGGTTATGGATCCGCCAAATTTTTGAAAAGACAGGATTCGAATATGACATTGAAATGACAATATACAAAATATAAATATATTTCCATAATTGATAAAAACACATAAGAAAATCAGAATTAAGAATCAAAATCATTCATGAGTCACAACATTAAAACTACAAGTTATAACCAAAAAAGAATGTTGCCATGCATGTTAGCCATCCATGGACCATAGCCGACAACTGTCATTTATCATTTATAAATCTGAAATCATGATGTCTCATAGAAAAATGATAACACAAAAATGAGTGTCTCATCTATATAATGTTCCTAAAACTGAAACGAGGCAAGCCATGCACTTGAAATTTCATCACACTGTTTCATTAAGCATGCCATTGTTTCCTTCTTCACACAATGAGTGTAAAAGTTAATTTAAACTTGTCATAACTGGATTGCAGAACATGTTCAAAGACAGCTGGTTTAATTATGTTGCAATGACTATCCTTAAGTAGTTCTAACTTTGGGCTACTAGACATATCTTAACATAGTGAAACACTTGCAGCGGATGCTAATTTTTTCTCTTGACAATCCTTTCTGCTCATAAACCTGTTACATTTGTAGATTGTTCGCCTGTCACTTTGAAATGCTGCCTTTATAGAAATACATGAAGATCTGTTGTGGTTAAGGGTTAGAAACAAACTACTCCCGGGCATCTGGATGGGCATGGTATTTCTCTGGGGGCACTTAGAAGGAGTTTAATTCTAGAGAGAACAAGAGAAAACTAAGTTTCCGTCTAGAGAATGCAAACAATCAATTTAATTATGGGAAGTTGGAACAAAGAACACTAACAACAAAATCAAACAGAGAACATGAACAACAAGAGAACATAGAATCTGAATTTATGAACTAGGAATATGCTGAAACAAAGAACAAGAGAACAGGGAATCTAGAATCAAGAATCAATGGCTCACCTGTAGCTTTCATGAACTTTGAAATGCTTGCCCCTCGTTGTTGCTTAGAAGCTTGATTTAAACCATAGGAAACCCTAAAGGGAGATGATCCAAAAACCTTAGTTCCACAGCCTTTGTTGTAATATCCTTGCTGGGTTTTTAGGGTAATTTACTTGGTTTGTGTTTGAGGTTCAAATAAAATAATAGTTCATATGATAACACCCAAATACTTTTTCTGCTTAAATATATTAGGTTCCAATAGCAGAAATACACTGAAGATTACAGCAGAGTACAAATATGAAAGAATGAACCTGATATGTGCCCTCTAAGTTGATTATCTCTGCATAAACTCCAAATAAACACTAGCTGTAGGTGACTGCCATACACAGCTTGCTCCCAAACACAAAATATCAGCTCTGTGTACAGTATTCCAGCGCCCAAAATTGTGTAAACAGCAGCAACAGTGCAGAGGTAAATAGCATGACTCTGTTTAGACCCCCAGTTCTCCTCAACACAGCAATTCGTCCCACAGAAAATTACTCATCACCCAAATAAGGCGCTCTTCTCCACACAGGAACAGCTTTCAAGTTTTATTGCATCTCACAGCAATGGTGTCGATTTTCTCCTTGCCAAAAGTAACTCAGACTGGGGGGAAATCTCCTCAGCAAAGAAATGGAGCGCTGCCACTCCCACTCACTCATACAGTTGCCACAAAGTTCTGCCAGAAACCCAGCGACCAACAATAGAAAGATCTGATCCCCTAATAAAGGAAGTCGCCCTTGGAGAGAAGAATATGATCCCCAACTCAGTTTATACTCAGATTCAAGAAGAGTTCGACCTCTATGTGTTCAAGCTCAGTCACCATATAGAAAAATCGCCCCAATGAGGAAACCTAGCTGCCTCAAGCAACTAAACCAATCTTTGTTCATGATACAAGCTGCCGAATGATGGAAACTTGTTCCAACCGAAGCACAGTGAAGAAAACTGTGTTCTCTTCCAAAAAACAATCAGCTAGGGTGGATATGTTGCACCACCGAAACTAATCTCTACAATTTCCCTTAGGGTTTTCGTCCCAAGAGTTCCAAAGCCACAATGACCTCTCTCATTTGAAATTAGAAATTATCCAGACAAGAATGAGAGAGGGCGCCCTCTTTTTTCCTTTTTATTCATCCGTTGACTCTTTTGCAACCCTTTTACCTTTTAATCAATTTAAGTGACTTTTCATATTCCTTCTAAGTCACTTTTGACACTTTTTCCCCTTTTCCCCTTTTAATTATCTAATGCCATTTTTGTTAGGCACTTTTCCCCTTAGGACATTAAATAATTAATTAATTCCCTTTTTTAATGACTATAGCCTACGGGAATCACTTAGGCTACTTCGTTCATGTCCCATGATCACTCAGAAGGGGACATGACATTCCTCCCTTCTCGAGATTGCTTGCCCCCAAGCAATTGCAGATTCGGGTGCTGCAAAATTTGTTCACTCTCCCAAGTGGCATCTTCTGTAGGCAACTCTCTCCATCTGACCAAATATTCTCTAATTACCATGTTCCAAAGCTTCCTCTCCTGAACCTCCAATACTTCCTCAAGAACTAGTACTAGCTGCCCCTCCTCATCCAATGGAGGCAGTTCTGCTGAAGTAGTGATGTGTTGTCGCAATTCCCTTTTGAGACACGAGATGTGAAACACGTTATGGATCTTACTCCCTTCTGGCAGCTCCAGCTCATAAGCCACTTCACCAACTCTCCTGGTCACCCTATAAGGCCCGTAAAATTGTGGCTTAAGTTTCTTTGCACCACTCTTCTTCAGAGAAGACTGTCTATATGGCTGCAGCCTGAGAAACACCAAGTCCCCTACCTCGAAGGTGCGCTCGACCTTGTGCCTCTCTGCATATATCTTTTGCTGGTTCTAGGCCATCTACAAGTTATCCTTAAGAGCCTTAAGAATGTCTTGGCTCTCCTGAATCCAATCTTTGGCCTTGGGAACCCTGCTATCCCCAAATGCCAAGTCTACAAAGGATGGAGCATCATGTCCATATAATTCTCTAATTGGTGACATCCCAATGGAAATATGATAAGCGGTGTTATAACAATGCTCACCCTACTGTAATCACTTAACCCATGCCTTCTGTTGCCTGGTCACGTAGTTACGTAAATACCCCTCTAGCCATTTGTTCACTATCTCAGTTTGGCCATCTGTCTATGGGTGGTAACTCGTACTGGGAGTCAACTCTGTGCCTGCTAGCTTGAACAACTCCTGCCAAAAAGCACTCAGAAATCGACTGTCCTTGTCACTAACAATGTTTTTCGGCAATCCATGAACCCTGAATATCTCCTTGAAGAATACATCTGCTACTTGTGCTTCCTTGTATTCTGAGGATATGGAAAAGAAATGAGCAAACTTGGTCAGCCTATCGACCACCACATAAATGCAATCTTTGCCCTGTGTCTTCAGCAACCCTGTGATAAAGTCCATGGATATGCTCTCCCATTTTTTCTCTGGAATGGGCAGTGGCTGAAGTAATCATGCGGGGTGGGTTTGCTCCGACTTGTTTTGTTGACAAGTCACACACTCCCGCACATGTCTCAATACATCATCTTTGAGGCCCTTCCACGATAACCTCTCTCTAATCTGCCTGTATGTTTTGAAATATCCTGGATGCCCAGCTAAAGGTGTGTTATACATAGCTTTCGTAATTTTCTTCTTTAATGTGGACTCCAGAACCAAGTATATGCGGTCTTTGTAGTAGATGATATCATCTATCACCTTGTACCTGTCATCCGGCACACTGCTATCCATCACCTCACAAGCAAATTTGCTCTTGGAATACTCCACCAAGAACTCATATTTCCAATCCGCAGATATCTTTGATAACGAGCACATCTCTAGTCTCCTAGATAGAGCATCAACAACTGCATTCTTCTTTTCTTTGACGTACTCAATATCGAAGTCATAGGCTTGTATTTTACTAACCCATTTCTGCTACCTTTCGTTAAGATCCTTTTGCCCCAAGAAATGCATCAAACTGTTGTGATCAGTCTTGACCACAAACTTCCCACCTACCAGGTATTATCTGAATTTCGCCAATGCATGCATAATGGCAAGCATTTCCTTGTCATAGATGAGATAAAGTTTCTCTGTGGTGGAGATATTCTTGCTCTTGTATGCAATAGGATGCTTTTGCTGCATCAAAACTGCTCCTATGCCCACACCAGATGCATCACACTCTAACACAAAGGGTTGAGTAAAGTTAGAAGTGCCAAAACGGGGCAAGAACTCATCACTTCCTTCATTTTATCAATGGTCTTCTGGGCCTCTTTTGTCCATCAAAAAGCCCCTTTTTTCATGAGATCTATAAGAGGGGCGGTCAACTGAGAGAATCCTGATACAAACTGCCTGTAGTAACTACATATCCCAAGGAACCCTCGCAAGTGTGAGGTTCTTGGATGGTGGCCAATCTAGAATAGCCTGTATTTTCTCTTTGTGAACCTGCACTCCTTGTGCGTTGACCACATGCCCCAAGTAGAGAATCTTTGTCATACCAAATTCGCACTTAGATTCCTTGGCATATAATGACTGCTCCTCCATAATGATCAGAATCTCCTCCAGGTGCGCCAAGTGCTCTTCCCAGGTCCTACTATATATCAGGAGATCATCGAAAAATACCAATAGGAACTTCCGCAACTGCTTCCTGAATATATGATTCATGCATGACTGAAAAGTAGCAGGTGTGTTGGTCAGTCCGAAAGGCATGACCTAGAACTCGTAGTGCCCATAATGGCACCTAAAGGCGGTTTTATGAATGTCCTCATAGACTCTGATCTGATGATATCCGGATTGAAGATCAATCTTCAAAAAATACAATGTTGCATGCAACTCATCTAGCTTCTCATCGATCTTGGGTATAGGGTACCTGTTTTTTATTGTCTTTTTATTCAAGGCCCGATAATCAATACACATCTGCATTGTCCTGTCCTTCTTCTTAACCAAGAACACTGAAGAAGCGAAAGGACTAGAATTGGGTCTTATGTGCCCCATGTCAAGCAACTCCTTGATTGCTTTCTCTATCTCATCTTTGAACTTATTGGGATGCCTGTACAGGGTGGTGATCACTGGTTTGCCCCCCTCAAGTTCTATGGTGTGCTCAAAACCTCTGCCAGGAGGTCTCCCTGGAGGTATCTTCCCAAATACCTTGTCATGCCTTCTCAATAAATCATGAATGTCTGCATGATAGTGCCGTCTGCCCTCATCATTTGTCTGGGATGTAATAAAGCACTGTGCTGCATACGCTACATCTCCATCTCTGAATATGGATTCCATCCTTTTGTTTGATACCACTGTAGGAGCATTATTTGCCATGCCTCTTAGAACAACATGTTTCCTTCCTAGTGTGAAGAACTTCATGGTCATCTATTTGTAGTTTGTGATAATGTACCCCGATGTCTGAAGCCATTGAACTCCCAACACTGCATTTGAATTTGCCACATCTACCACATAAAAATCTTCTATCAAGGTGTAATTACCAATTATTAAGGCCAATCTAGGAATTTTCTTTGTGCAAGACACATTAAATTTGTCAGCCACTGCTACTTTGAAACCCTCAAAGTCCTCTGCAGCTATGAAGAAGTGTGCAAGCGTCTTGGAGGAATTACTACTACAGCTAAGTGTGACGTCAAGGAGGGTTCTCAGTCCGTGTCTTTGTATTTCTTGGTCAAATGGTGCGCTACTCTTCCTAGTGAAGGAGTAGAGGAGGATCTTTTGTTTAGTCTTTCATCTATCTATATTGAGGAAGTTTTGCTGGGTTTTCTTCCCCGTAAGGGTTTCCCAGGGTAATCTGTGTGTCTCTATTGTTTTTGTGATTGTCTCTCTTTCAGTGATCTTATTTATGCGATTAATGTGCTAAATGATTGTAATAATAAAGAAGAACTGTGACTGCTAGTTGTATAAGTGAAAACTTTAACATGTTATCAGAGAAGGCCCGAAAGAGACCAACTCACAGTTTATAAGAAGTGGCTAGCTTCAACACACCCTCCCCAAGATTCAATTTCAGTGTTGCAGCTGCTGCAAAATTAGGGTTTCTGCATAAACCCTAAGTGTGATGTTTTCCTTTTTTGAGGACGTTGGAGAAAGTAACCACACCTAGGAACTCGCCCTAGGAGGGCGCATCTAGTCCCTGGATTAGAATTTCGAAATTTGAATTTTGAGAAATTAGGGTTTTCTCATAAAACCCTATATTGCAGTTGCAGTACCCGTTGCAATATCAATTGCAGTGCCAGTTCCTTCGTGCTAGTTCCTTCATGCTAGTTGCAACACCAGTTGCAGTGCCAACACCAGCTACAGTACCAGTTGCAGTGAAAATTTTTGTGAAGTGTTGGGACTGATTTTTATTGTCCTAGTGCGCCTTACCTTAGCAAATCTCTAGCTAACTTTAAGTTACAAGTTGAAGCACCTAACTTTAAGTTACAAGTTGAAGCACCTTTGAACTTTTAACGGTTCGTTATTGCTTGCCACTGTTGCTGGATGGTGCCACTACCTGTCGATACTGTCAGAGGTATGTACTTATGTATGTTCAAATTGTATTATTATCCTTACCAACGACCAAATTAGTAAAGTTTCTGACTTGATCAAGTAGTGAGACTAGTCCAAAAATGGCCTCGATCTAGAAAGGGCTATTTGCAAACTCAGCTTGGATAATGTGCTGGGGGACAATGCTCTTGCATTGGATGATGCAATGGAGCAAGAGAACCTAGACCCTCTTTGTTCGGTCCTAGTCCTCATCTAACGAAATTGGTCCCCAAACTTCGAAGCCGTACAAAATCGTGGGCCTGAGAATGTTGTCCAAAGGCTCTGTCTTGGATGAAATGTCTTGAAAGTGGTGTTGAAAATACTGTTGGTTCAGAAGGGCTAGGGAATCATTTCCCTTGTTGATTAGAGATTGGAGAGCCAGTCTCAAACTAAATCTGGGCCCGGAAAACTGAAGCAGTGGTGATCTCAATCTCCTCCCCTTGACAATAGAAATGGGAATCGGGTAGGACACTCTTTGAGCCATTGAAGATCATAACCTTGGTTTTACCATGGTTGAGCATCAACTATCAAAGATCACAAAACCTAGATAAGGTGTCTAGTTGTCTCTGGAGACCCTCTTGAGTGGAGGCCAAGAGGACCACATCGTTGGCTAAAAGTAGGATGGAGATCAAGACATGGTGAAAGAGGTGGCCCTCCTCATGCTGGATATTCTCCTACAAAAAGGATTCCAACTTATCTATGTATATCCCGAATAGTGTGGGTGAGAGAGGATACCTTCACTCCAATGGTACTCTTGATAAAATTTGATAATCCATGCATTGTGCGGAGGTGGCCTAGAATGGACTCATAGAGATGCATAATAGCAGTGATTTTGGATTGCATCATCTGTATCTGTCCTGCGTGCTGCCAAATATCAACCAGATTTTAAATATATTGACCACCCTCCATGGCACTTGAAGTTGAGTTACAACAAGGGGAAACCACTTTTCAACAATAATGGCCATGTTATCTCTTGCATGTTTATTTTTTTCTTATACCAGAAAATATGGAAATGCTACGGATTGGAGACATTAACTCTAAAATGTGCATGAACATTAAGTTCATGCCAAATCTCAAAATAAAGGTGACCATTATAAAGAATTGGACATCAACGTAAAAGAATCACATCAACTGAATATCTTTCTCCCAGATAATAATGTCCAAGACCTTTAATTTTTAACTCCTATATCTCTAAAAGCACCTTTATTAGCCATCCTAGTAGAAATGTCTCTTCATGCAACATAAATTAATTATATTTGTTTCTTTTTTCTTTCCAAGGAAAACCTCGCAAGATCCCTCCCTCTTCTCTGAAATATCTAGATGAAGGGCTGTGCAATTTCCAAGCACAATAGGGGCTGGTAACCTTGAGCTATTTCACTGGATTTGAACCTTATGACTTATCACCTCCCCATCGGCAACATGGCTTTGGTGGATGGTTCGATCGATTGAGCTAACCCTTGGGGCTAATCATATTTGTTTCTATATCATTAGAGTATTTAAAAAGTAGTATTGAAATAGTACTATCTTTGATTAGTACTAATATAATAGTGAAATAAATCTAGATTAATGTTAAATATTACTATGGCAAAATATATTAAAATATAAAGGAATATGAAGTCGTACATAGTGTAACCTAATTCACTTGGGATTTATTTGTAATGTGGATGGCTATTTGTGTATGTTTAAAAATCATGTGTGCTCATCTGCTCTTTATTATACTAGGATATAACCTGTAATAGTAATAAACAGATTTTATGGTTTATTTTCTACTATGTTATGCAAGTACCATTCATAAGATGACTTGAGTTCTCTCAATGAGACTGTACAACCTGATGACTCTTGTTATTGGTAAAATTATGTTTTGGTTATATTTATGTAAAATAATATTTTGTGATAATTTTTCCTTGAGTATTACTAGCGAGTAGCAAATTGGTTGTTAATTTTTTATCTCGATGTTTGTGTATCACTTCTGGCTTAATTGGCCCTTCTTAACATGACAGGTATGCTTGCACATGTTCTCATTGGACTTTTTGAACCAGGTTACCGAAGAGCTTGAACAGGACAGCATGTGGGTATTATCTCTTACATTTCTGTTGTAGGCCAAGTGTGGTGCTTCATGTACATTGGTTGTTTATTTTTGAATAATTTCTTCCATGGTTTCTTTCTCCTTTTTATCTTTTGTGAGATTTGTAGTATTAGGATAAATAGGAATAGCAAACAGTTTACACGTAGAAGTTGTTATATTCACATTTAGTTGTAGTCTGTGCCTTTCTATGACCAACAGATATTGCGTTAGTAGAAAATGTCCTTTGATAAAACTTTTCTGTTGTTCGAACATTACACAAGTTCTCATATGGAAGAGATGTCATTGTGAAATGTGATTTTTGGTGTTATGTACCAAATACCTGAATACATAAGACCACAATAGTACCAAAGATATCTGAATACAATCACCACACAAGATGTATGAAACAATATGGAAAACCACACTTTATTATATCAAACCCTTGAGGTAGGGCAACACCATCCAATGGATCCTATTATGGAAGGGATCCTCTCCTATTCACTTGCCTATTCGACCTTCGAGGGGGCATCCTCTTATTGAGCTACCACTCAAATACAATATTTCTCTTCATGTCCCATTACATCGCTTGAACCCCTTTATATAGTGCTACCATCACCTATGAACATTCTAGAGGAGGAATCTTCTAGAAGTAGAACCTTCTAAGAAGTCCTCTGACATTTATTATATCTAACTACCCATTTATTATATCTAACTACCATAGTGAGACTTATTTAATAATATAGTGGACCTAGTCCACCTTACATTGAATGGCCTCCACTATTATCACTATTGGCCCTCTGCCCCCCCCACTACGTCTCTAGCTACCTAACATTCCATCCCCCTTATGAAAGCGTTATCCTCAACGCTTGATGTACAACCATATACAAGTGTCCCATGGATCAGTGTGGACCATAGTGCTGAAGTAGACTAGAGAACCAGGGTCCCATGGATAAGTGTGGACCATAGTGCTGAAGTAGACTAGAGAATCAGGGTCCCATTGAGAAATGGAAGCCACCATGCTGAAGTAGTCCAACTACCATTGTAAACCAGGGTCTCATGTACAATTGCTCATGTGAACTCCTCACGGAAGATAATATATCGACACCCAATAACCAACGGAAAATGATGCTCCCCATACTGACACCTATCATGTGGATCCAAATAAGAATATCCATCCACATAGTGGGAAAGGGTCAAAGCTGAATCTGGATGGAACAATACCATTGTAGAATATGCAGGCTGGACACTGGTAATCATAACTAGCTCCTGATGTGTCACATTGATGTTCTCTACCGAAGGTGGAGTAGAGTCATCAAATAAAAGATGGAAGTTGTTTTCATCCCATAAATGACAACTATCCATATACCAATCATCACAATCATCCTCCAAATCATACCAAGCATACACTTCTTGATGATATTCATTCATGATGTCTGCCATAAGATATTTCTCTTGAAGGAGAGTCAATGACCATTGACTATTGTGATGACTTTCTCTGATGCCTTGTAGGTGGTCATGCATATCGGCTTTGACTGCTTCAATCATGTGTAGAATTTTCCTGAGTTGAGAGTGCATATCCATCAGAAACACCACATATAATATACCAAAAGAAAACTCTTAAAATGATTTATCCAATGGCACTAATCTAGTAGCAATCTGAGCACCCTATGACAAGTTATGAACTCTACAGTCTCGTCGCCATCACGAAAAAACTCTAAAAAACAAAACAATAAATTGTTAATGTTTAAGCTATTATTAGGTTTCTTTTCAATTTACTAGATAACCATAGCATAGATAGGATCACTGAGAAATACACAATCACAAGAGACACATCATTTATCCTGGGAAACCCTCATGGGGGAGAAAACCCAGCAAAAACTTCCTTAATATAGATAGCCAATACAATGCGAAGAGAATAAACCAAACAATATAGAAAGTCCTTTCCCAAGTATGCGCCTCTCTCTCTCTTCCTTCTTCTCCAACTGCAGCTCCAAACTTGCGCTCTGATGAACAAGTGAGTGAGTGAACAAATGAGGCGCTAGCCTCTCTTATTTATACAATCTGGCAGGCGCTGAACTGAGGTGTCTTTTCACTGGCAAGGCCGACATCTCATTCTGGGTGGTTATAACCACTTTAATATATTCTGGGGCCGACTTCTCATTTAGCCCATTACAATTAGGGTTTGACCAATCCGCAAAAGGGGATTTGGTCATTTACAATACCCAACATGATCAATCCACAAAAGGGGATTGATCTAATGAATAATACATCAATAGTAATTAGAATACTCTTTGCAGTTACAATATTTCAACACTCCCCCTTAACAAGAAGGGTATTCTACAATAACATCAGGCGAGAGAGAGGGCATTATCATCAACAACATCTTGGAACATTGACTGACATATCTATAAACCATCGAAAGTTTTTCTCATCATCATCATTCACATCTGAGCTGGAATGGCATCATCATCATTATCAGCATGAGGCTAAGGTAACATCATCATCTTCGGCATGAAAGATGAAATAACATCATCATCATCATAATCATCTTCAACAAGGAGTTGAAGTGGCATCATCATCATCATCTTCAGCAAGAAGCTGAAGTGGCATCATCATCATCAACTGCATCAACATGGATTAGTATAACACTAGTACATCATCATCATCAATAACAACACAAGGCTGATACAACATAAAAAACAACAATATCACAACACAAAGGCTGGAGCATCATCAACAACAACAACATCACAGCACGAAGGCTGGAGCATCATCAACAACAACAACATCACAGCACGAAGGCTAAAGCATCATCAACATCAACACTAGGCTGAGAGTCTTTAGCACGAGGCTGGCATCACAACACGAAGCTGTCTACACAATATCATCAGCACGAGGCTGGCACATCATCACAACACGAGGCTGGCACATCATCACAACACGAGGTTGGTCACATCATCACAACATGAATCTGGCACATCATCACAACAAGAGGCTGGCATGTCATCAACATGAGGTTGGCATCACAACGATTAAGCTGGCATATCATCACAACAATTAAGCTGGTACATCATCACAACAATTAAGCTGGCACATCATCATTTTGTGGTACTTTGACAGTCCCTAAGGAGCTGCCCACGAATCATAAGATTCCCTAGGATATAAAATCCTAACGGAGCTACCACGTGGTACTCTGACAGACCGTTCTTACCGGACCTTCAGGATCTGCCCAGGAATCATAAGATTTCCTAGGATTATAAGAATCCTAACGGAGCTACCACTACTGATCAAGATACCATAGTATCATCAACACTACTCCCCCTTTCGAGGGAGGTCCTTTCGGACTATACCAAGCTTGTCTCAAAAGTGCTCAAACTTTACACGAGACAGAGGATTGGTTAACACATCTACAACTTGTTCATTTGTTTCAACATATTGGAGTTTTATAGCTCCTTTCTGCATCATATCATGGGTGAAGTGATACCGGATCTCTATGTGCTTCGACTCATCATGGAACACATGGTTCTCCATCATTTTTATACAACTCTGGTTATAACATAGGATCATGGTGGCTTCCATCTCCAGATCAAATAGATCTGTCAACAACATCCGAAGCCATATGGCTTCACAACTGGCGAGACATGCAACAATGTATTTCGCTTTTGCCGTGCTCGGAGCAATACTGAATTGCTCCCTACTATGCCATGAAGTCATGGCTGACCTCAGACTGAAACAACATCTTGAAGTGCTCTTTCTATCAGAAACACTTCTAGCTCAATATGAATCGGTGTAGCCACTCAGTCTGAAGTCATGATCTTTAGTATAATAGAGACCAAAATCCAACGTACCCTTAAGGTATCTCATCATATGTTTTGCAACAACAATGTGAACACGTCTGGGTTCTACTAGATACTGACTCAAGGCAAAACATATATCTAACTTGGTATTCGTCAGATACATCACTGAACCAATAATCTGTCTAAACAAAGTAGCATCAACCAATTCTGACGAGGTATCTACCAGGAGCTTCAACTTCGTTTCCATGGGTGTGTACATGGATTTGCATTCAACATGTCAACCCTTTTCAATTTTAGCTGCATACTTCCCTTGGTTAAGGAAGATCTTCTCTGTGCTCTACCAAACTTCAAGACCTAAGAGATAATGCATTTAGATCTTCCATCAAACTCTGTGGCGAGCTTCTTCTGCAATCTGTGATGAGCTTTTCTTCATCTTGTCAAGAATACATCCTCTACATATAGTAGTAACATCACTGGCTCATCATTCATAACCTTGAGATAAAGGTTAGAATCAACTTTACTCTTGGTAAATCCCAAGCTCTTTAGGAAACTATAAATTCTGCCATATCAAGTTCTAGGAGCTTGATTCAATATGTACAGATCCTTCTTCAACTAGTAGACATGAGTCTTTCTATCTTCAATCTTCAAATCAATTTTTCTCATTACATTGTACCAATCTGGTACACTTGCTCAGCTGCAACTCAATCTGCACAATCATGTGCTAGCTCTATGTGCTTTCTGCAAAGCACTATCTGTCTCACTGATTGAGAGTATGTCCTCTCCTCTTTCTGCAACCGTTCCTTCTGGAACTGGGACTCTGCACCTGCACCTGCTCTAAAGCTGAAAATGGTTGCTCCATTCTCACTGTGACTGTTGAAATCTGGGAGTAATTCCTCTACTCCATCATGGCAACAACTTCATCTGAAATTGAGAGTGGCTCAATAACTGATATTGAAGATAACTCTTCTCTTTTCATGGAGGTAACTCTATCTTTCATTGTAGTCATGTCTCCATGACCCAACTAATGTACTGCATCAATTGCCACTCAATTTTTAAATATGAGGATTGCTCCCCTTGCATCTCATACTATATATGAATCATGGTTGTTCTGGTTGTCTTCATAAATACTGGAACTATTTCTTCAATAAGTGTCTCGTCATAGTCTTCTCCCTCTTACTGGGAGAATTCTCTGGACACACATCAGGCTTTGAACATTTGCAACATGCTTGATCTGTATAGATCAATCTTGGAAGTCAATATTGACTTCTCTTCTAGTCTCACGGAAGAATCCATATCCTAGTCTTTCTGACTGGCTTCCTTCTCTGTTACTGAAACAAGGGAATCTTCCCAGGAGATTTCATATCTCCTAGAAGTTTCTGAAGCTACAATCTAGTCTTCTCGCGACATCTGTCTCCTAGTCTTGTAAGTTGTCTCTTCATCTGTACCTTTCTGAGATCAGGCTTACTAACGATTTCTTCTGAGTCTACAAGGACTTCATTATCTCTTACAGGGTATACTTGGTGTTGAATACCAAGTCTAAATATGAAAGACAGAGTCAGGCTTCAAACACGTTTTGCTTCTCGTTCTAATGTTCAGTCATCTTTGGAGCCTTCTGCTCCTTTCAATCAATCTTTATATGAGATACTCTGAATCTCAAGAGATAGCTTCTTCTTCATTTTCTTTGGTACATGAGTGTATATGGTCATGTACATAGTTTGCTTCATGTCTCATATAATATGTTGCCTTCAACAACCTTCACTATGGCTTCCTTAGGGTTATCACCTGTGACTTGAAACAAGGTCAACAAGCAAGAATAATACTCTTTTGATAATAGTAGATAAGACAATAGCAAGAATAATCATCACAGTAGCTCCTTTAGAGCTATCACTTGTGACCTGTTTGAAGCAAAGATCAAAAGTAAGAAATACAATACGAAATGAGGTCAACACTTTTCTAGTGTTGTGATCAAACATTCCTCCATGGTAACCTTGAATCAACACAAGAAGTTTCTCCTAGAGGAGATGTTAGTTGTATCTGTTACATTAAGCATTTATCTCAATATGCCCACATGCTACCAAGTATAATACTTTTCAAGGACTGCTACCTCAACTATAGTGTTTACTTGTAAAGGGGTAGTCATCAACTTGTCAAGTGCAACTTTGAATCTTATCAACTTAATTAATCAAACCTGGAACCTGGAGCCTTGTCCTCAAGAATGAGTGTGCTATTGCTTTTTTTCCGAGCCTCCTTCACTCAAGATGACAAGTGTTTTCTTCAACCTGTGTTTTGTTACTTGTACTAGGACAATATGCTATCTTGACAGAAGGTTGGGTTAGAGAATAAACTCTATGATCTCTACTTTAATCCATCTAATACCTTGACTTAGATTTTGATCAAAGGTTAGTGTGATGGTCATAGCTACAACATGCAACACTGATCAAAATAATGTCATAACAAATAGATGCATATCCGAATAATCACACCTGGGTTGCATAATTCCTCTGAATGTGTTGCATCTTGAGATCCTTCTGGATCTATGGCAAGAGATCCCTTCTCCTGCAAATACCCTTTAAAGCTTAACAATTTAAACATATGTGAGTACATACCTCTGATAGCATTTGCAAGTAGTGGCACCATCTGGTAGTAGCGACAATGATCACCAACTCTTAAAAACTTCAAGGGTGACTGCAACTGGTACTACGACTGATACTTAAACTAATACTGCAACTGCAATTTATACTGCAACTGATTCTGAGACTACAACTGCAACTGCAACTTAGGGTTTTATGAGGAAACCCCAATTTTTTAAATTTCAAATTTTGAAATTCTGATCCAGGGATAGATGCACTGAGCTGAGGCAAGTAAGCTGGTGCAGTCAGATTTCTGAAAATCCAAATTTTACCCCCTCAAACTTGACCAATGGATTTCTGGACTGGTGCTTCTGGTACTTCTGGTTTTCTAGTATCGGTGAGAATTAGGGTTTCACTTCCCGGGAGATTACCCACTGAGAAGGTGCGCTGAAGGTGCTAAAGAATTCCTTGGGTTAGGGCGCACTTTTCTAGATGGTTTTGAGGCTGAAAATCTTCTTCAATTAAAATCCATAATTTTCATGTACGACAACATTGACGTTTTTCTTCTTTTTGTGAAAGATGCTCTCTTCAGCTTAGCTCTGATACCATATTAAGGTTTAAGCTATTATTAGGTTTCTTTTCAATTCACTAGATAACCATAGCATAGATAGGATCACTGAGAAATACACAATCACAAGAGACACATCATTTATCTTGGGAAACCCTCATGGGGGAGAAAACCTAGCAAAAAATTCCTTAATATAGATAGCCAATAGAATGCCAAGAGAATAAACCAAACAATACAGAAAGTCCTCTCCCAAGTATGCGCCTCTCTCTCTCTTCCTTCTTCTCCAACTGCAGTTCCAAACTTGTGCTCTGATGAACAAGTGAGTGAGTGAACAAATGAGGCACTAGCCTCTCTTATTTATACAATCTGGCAGGCGCTGAACTGAGGTGTCTTTTCATTGGTAGGGCCAACTTCTCATTCTGGGTGGTTATAACCACTTTAATATATTCTGGCGCTGACTTGTCATTTAGCCCATTATAATTAGGGTTTGACCAATCCGCAAAAGAGGATTTGGTCATTTACAATACCCGACATGATCAATCCACAAAAGGGGATTGATCTAATGAACAATACATCAATAATAATTAGAATACTCTTTGTAGTTACAATATTTCAACATAAATTACGACAAAAAATCGTGGCTTTTTCCCGAAAAACCCTGAAAAATTGTTGAATTTAAAATGCTCATAACTTCACTTCCCGGACTCCGTTTTGGCTGTTTTTTTTTTGAAATTGGGTATTTTTCTGAGAGGAATTCAATACCCAATTTGTTTTTCCAAATTCAACTCGTAAAGCTTCAAATCTGAACCTGAAGTGTGTCGCCCTCTTTTTCTTCCCTAGAAAATTTTTGCAAGAAGAGCAAAAATTTCTTCCCTTCTTTGGCCAAGGAAAGTTCTCTGATACCAATTGTTATGTACCAAATACCTGAATATATAAGACCACAATAGTACTAAAGATATCTGAATACAATCACCACACAAGTTGTATGAAACAATATGGAAAACCACACTTTATTATATCAAACCCTTGAGGTAGGGCAACACCATACAATGGATCCTATTATGGAAGGGATCCTCTCTTGTTCACTTGCCTCTTCGAGGGGGCATCCTTCTATTGAGCTACCACTCAAATACAATATTTCTCTTCATGTCCCATTACATTGCTTGAACCCCTTTATATAGTGCTACCATCACTTAAGAACATTCTAGAGGAGGAATTTTCTAGAAGTAGAACCTTCTAAGAAGTCCTTTTACATTTGTTATATCTAACTACCCATTTATTATATCTAACTACCAT
>JASDQU010736592.1:240228-256925 GCA_032191745.1 Picea mariana
TATGAGACAAATGTTGTCTTCAAGTTATCTTATTTTTCTGTCAACACCTGGTTATAACCTAAGAGGTCGTCAGTAAATGAGTATCATTCATGAACAACGACTTCATTAATGATTTCATCAATGAAGGGGGTGGGGAACAGATCTGTCATGGTAAATTTATTGAGTCCCCTGAAATCGAAATAGATTATTAATCTCTTGGGATCATGTTTCTTTGGTTGGAATACCATGGGGATTTCCCATTCTTCTTTGTTGATGTGATAAATGATACCTTCTTATATCATTCCTTCGATCTATTTATGGATGATCGACTTATATTTATGGGCTAGTTTGTATGGTTGTTTTTTGATTGGCTTTGATCTTGGAATGAGTTCAATCTTCATCTCTCCCATTTCCTCTACAAGTTCTTTTTTCAATAAGAGAGAACATCAGGTAATTGTACCTTTTATCCCACATCTGGTGATGATCTCCTCAAGATTGGTAGTTCCAATGATTGCACGTCTCCTCCCAAGGATGACCTACATCCAGAGATAGGCGAAAAATGAGTACAAGCATGCTATTATATTCATGAGTTGGGGTTAGATATCAAATGATAAGTATAAATCAATGAAAATACAAAAAACATCATCATTTGGGACAAGGAAAAGAGTTTCTTTTATTCATCAAACAAAGATTGAAACTTACAATCTGTGTCGACCACCGTTCCATAAACCTGGTTCGGGCTCCTCTTTATAATGTTCCAATTGAACCTTGACTAGAACTCTTCTCTCAATATTTTGATCACCTCAAAGGAAGGGAATGGATTGAATGGAGGAATAAGGGGTTGATGAGGGAATGTTGAGGAAATATCTCACAAAAGGTAGCAAAAGTTTGGGTAAGGAGGGGAAGTGAAATTGGGTAGAGTTTCATTGTTCATATGCTTAGATGTGAAATGAGACCCCAACACCTAATTTTATATGACAAAAGGATGGTTTTTCGGTTGGGTGATGGGATATAGTAGGTGAATTGGTTGGGAAACCTCCAATAGCCCATGAATTTCAACGAATTCCTTACAACTTTTTAATTTTTGCAACTTTTGCAAGCATACGCGGGTTGTTTAGTGTGAAGCAAGTGTATATACATGGGTTTTAGTGGTGAATAAAGAATATGTACATGGGTTGTAATGGTGCAAGGCGTGTACATGTTCTAAGAAATGTTTTTTTAAGAATATCTCCTCAGCAGTTCTTTGGAAAAATATGCAAGTAAGAGGGCGAATGCCATGTATGCATGAGTAGGGAATTTTAGGGCTATAATAGATTCCCCCTAACATGTGAGGTAAGAAGAGAAAATGATGGATGAAACACATTACAATATCTTCACCAATGTACAAAATCGAGTGAGCCCATGACCATAGTTTGGGAGGTGCCATCTGTAAAACAACAATTGTCTCTCTGAGGCGGGCATACCCATGCTCGGGATGAACTGAATCATGGCTTCCAATCAAATACACTACATATCCATGTCATATAACTATATAAAGTGTATCTGCGAGCAATAAAAATTGGATATACATCTCAAAATCAATCGAAGATATACAAGTATAGTATTCATATTCAAGAATCTAGTGATGCCTGATGGTTGGAGATGAGGTCTTCATAGCTCGATCAACAAATTCAAGATCTTCAAAACTCAGGTAGGAGTACAATGGGAGTGTATAACTCAGGACCCTAAGGTCTTTGATGGCTCATCAAGAAAATACATGAGGATCTCAATAATCAGGAAGAGAACTTCGTCGATTTCGAATCTAGACTTTACTAGACTCTCGGGATGGCTGACTCATGGAAGTCAAGAGACAAACTGCAGAAAGGCCGACTCAAGTTGAGTGAAAATTCCCTTGGAAAAAAGAATGAAATATGATCAAACTCAGGTAGCATGACATTGACATAAGTTCGTGATGCAGGAGGAAACAAAAAATCTCCATGTGCTTGGAAGAGTAACCAAATGGAGGAGGACACAACTCTATATAGTGAGAACAACTTCCTAAGGCCATACTATATCCCAATTCTTGAAAAACAAATGTAAGGATGTGCATTTTCCAAGGGAGACTCTCTATGCTGTTGAAAAGAATAATGAATATTTCTCATCCCCTCTTTTTGGAATATTTGATTTTTTTTTGTCTTTTTCAAATTTTTAAGATCTTGAAAAATAATAAAATAATGCTATGTTACAAAGGAGAAACGGGTGTCTCAAGCAAGCATACTAGTTATAAGCGCAAGGAACATACTAATTCTTAGAGAAAGGAGACATGTGCAGGAAAAGTACACTAAGGGAAAATTCCTTCATGGGTCAAGGTGTTAGGTCACAGATGCAAGAAGCATTATGAGGATTGTGTATAAGGCATGCTTCAAAGGTTCAGTTGAGAGAAACATGGAGCCATCATTAGGCCAAAGAAACAAATATGCAAATGTGATTAAGAAAGACATAATGAGACCCCTTCTCTGTAATTTTTACGAGCCTAAAGAAGGTAAGCTTGATAGTTTTTTCATGTTTAGAGAGTCTAAAAAAATGCAAAAGAAGACTCCAAGGAGTACATTTTTCAGAAATAGTCCAGTCGGTTCGAAAAGGGGTTAAACTTTCATTGAAAAAACGTCTATTCAAAACCATTTTAACGAGTGTGAAAAGGACAAGATCACTTGACAATATTTTCAATTTTAAGGATTTTAAAAAGAGCTTAACTATGGACTCACAGCCTTTTTCTGATTTTAGTCTCCTTATCCCGAAAAAGTATAAAAGTAATTGAGGAGAAATCTCTCGGCAAGACGAATCTCTTGAGGCATACCTTTTTCTGCTATAATCTACAGGCTGGAAAAAGGGTTAAACTCATGCCAATAGATGTTCTTTTGGACCAATTTAACGAGTGTGAAGGAACAAGGTCACTTAGAGATATTTTCAATTTTAGGGAGTCTGCAAAGAGATTAACTATGGAATCTCGGGGGGTTCCTTTTTCTTAAGTAATCTCCAAGACCCAAAAAATGTGATAAACCAAAACCAAGGAGAATGTTCCTTTTTCGAAGATTTAGTCCCTCAGACCCGAAAAAGGGTTAAACTTATGCTTGAGAATACTCTTCTAGTGAACCGAAGTTCCTAGAGCACACCTTTATTCATAAAATTAGCCATCCAGACTAAAAAAAGGGGTAAACTACCGTCGAGAAAATGTGCCTTCAAATTTGAGTTTGGCGAGCATGAAGGACAAAAAGATCACTCGACAATATTTTCATGCTTAGACAATCTTAAAAGGGATTAAATAAGACTCTAGGTGGATACTTTTCTCTGTTAATCCAGACGAGATTGAAAATAATAAATGCAGTCTCATTGGATGTTTCTTTTGAATTTCAAAGCTAGCTTGAAAGAAAAAAAAGCATGCTCATTTGGGAGTCCCGAGGGTAAGTCCAAGAATGATGGTTCATCAAATGAATGAGGATTCATATCGTAATCATGATAGGACTAACAAGGAATCATGAGCCTATATCCATTACTGATAGCATGGATGCCAAAATGCAGTAAGGATCTACCTAAGGCATGCATCTAAAGGTATGCTCTACCACCTAATCACGACACTTCTAGAGAAGTAATGAAGTTTAAGTGTCACACCTCGGTGGGTTCAATCCTATGGAAAAGAGAAAAATACAATAAGATGCAACTAGTGGAAATGAAATCCTAACTTATATGCAAAAATTTGGAAAAAATGACTTTTACCAAAGGATGCCCAAAAAGTGACCCATCCCATAAATTGCCAAACCAAAAGAAAAAGAGTACCAGATCGACTAATAAGAAACTTAGAAGTGGAATCAAGTGATTAACAAGCCAGGAAAAATGACAAAGGGGGTCAAAAAGGGGGGGGGAAATGCCAAAAAAGTCTATAAATAGAAGCTGACAACTCATTTTTACCATTGCAATTCGAAAATTAATCAAAAGGTGAAAAACCTCCTTCAGTAAAAGAGTTGATTCTGGGAGCTTTAGTGAATGAAACGACCTTCTACTTGGACCAAGTAAGTACAAATCCCTCCCTCTTGCATTTCAATACTTCTTTTATGCATTGGATTTAGGTTTTAAGGGGGTGCGCTCTCCTAAAAAGAGAAGGCATGCATGTATGCGGGATGTCCAAGGACAACCCACATATGTACTTGGGCATGAAACAACCATCTCGTGTACATACATGGCTGTGTACAATACAACTCATGTACACCTTTCCAAGCTTTCAAAAAATAAATTGCAAGTACTAAATTCCTCCATTTTTCCATGAAACACGATGTGTGTTCACTGGAGGGATAGGGATCATGAGTACATTGATATCTTGATGGAATAGGACCCTATATCCATCACTTCACTAAAACAATGTCAGTTGTGGAAGTTTTTATGGTGTCCATTCATGAGGGCACAACCTAGACTGTTCAATGATCTTGTGGAGTGTTGGAACCCAGATTCATAGGCTTTTATGCTAGAGGGTCAATCATTGACCCCCACGAAAAAGGATATCTATTTCTTGACTGGCCTCTCGAGGAGAGGGGAACCAGTCAATATGACGACATTTCCCCCCTGGGCCTTTCAACATTGATGATTATATCAAGATGTACTATGAGACTGGAACTGGGAAGGTAGGTTCTCAAGTGATGATTCACAAGATCACCAATTTTTCTCTATGTGTGATCTTACTTTTGATCGGGTGAACTACTAGATCTACATCCTTACATCAGGCCTCCCAGGAACACATGCATTGTTCCATTTAGTTCTTGGAGGCACACACTTTTTATTGGAGTACAACCATGCTGATGTGCATGAAGAGACAAATTACATACTGTCGATAGCATACCAACAAGAAATTAAGGTTCAATACCATTTGATGCTCCTTCGTCTTCGAGAGGATGGCCAGTTTGAGTCTGAGAGAGATAGTACAGGGGCATTTGGCCTCCTTCCCAATAGTATGTAGGTGGGAAACATTTCTTCCATGACAGGGTGGAGGGAGGACCATAGAGGTCGTCAATGAAATATTCTTTGATTGGTGGGCATGATAGATTCCGATGATTGAGGATTACCCTTATGTTGAGATCAACTGCACTAGAGACCCTGACATGCCAGTGCCTCCTGGTGAGGAGCGAGGTGAGATAGGTAACGAAATTTTTAAATTTCTTTTAATTTTTTAATTGTTTTTTTATATATATCATTTTTATATGTGTATAGAGTAATGACTTGTGTATCTGCTATGTACATATGTGGGACCTATGTGTCAAATAGACTTCGCTAGGACTCAATGATGTCCTCAACAAGAGGCAGGACCGACAACTGTTGAAGGACCAATAGATACAGGGGGACCCCCAGCCGAAGAGGCTGACAGATTTCTGAGACACATGGAGCACAACCTCATTGTGCTCACTCGCACTATACCTATGGTTGAGATTGAGGATCTGCCACCTTCTTTGCAGCCTCATGTAGTAGGGGTGCCACAAACATGGGTCCAGCTATTTCAATGTTTGGCCAAAGCCATTGTACATTATGGTAGGGCCAATAGGCCCCTGCTTAGATAGTATATACCATTTTGATGTGTCGAGGGCACTTTTTGTATATGTATTTTTAGAGGGCATAAGCCTAGCAATGTACACTGAAAATGTTTGAGGCATTCATGCCCACCTATGTACTCATGACACTATTTTTGAGATATATTTATATATACATAATTTTTTTCTTATGGATGACATCTTTTACAAATGTATGTACATGTGTATGTGTATGCTTTTATTTTTATGTGTGTGCAACATGCCAATCTATTATTTGATTAGCTAAAGTATTTTTTATATGAATAAATCTCCTAGGAACATGGATATACATAATGTAATCGAAATAACATTCTAAAGGAATCTTCTATGCAAAGTGAGATCATAAATGTGGTAAATCCCATTTAACTGGGACAGAACCAGCTAAGCATCTAGGTAGACACGGAGGTGAGAAATTCCATGTGAGAAAGTGTCACGAAGCAATTCTATCACTACACTATATTCAACAACATTGTTTGTAGCATCGCCTAGACAAGTACCTTTGAAAGATAACAACTGGCCTCCAGGTGTGAAAATGACCCAAGATATGGAAGAAATTCTTTGAGTGTGTCAGTTAGCACCATCCATGAACCCAAAATACACCTATGATTCACTTGATATTTTCCACAGTGAAAAATAAGCCATAAATAACTACACGTACACAAAACAAAAAAGACAAAAACTGTATAAGAAGCTATACATATGTACAAGAATTCACCCATGGGACCAAAATAAGAATAATACTTCTTGAGGTAGATCACATTTATGGGCTCCACCAAGGCATTTCCTTCAAAATCAACCATACAGTAAGCACCCTTCTTATAGACCTCTTTCAAAATGAACAGTCTGAACCACATGGGTTTGAACCTACATTCGCCTGGGGGATATTTGTCTTGATCATAGAATAGGACAAGATTTCCTTAGGAGAAAATATGAGGATGAACGGAATGATCATACTGACACCTGACTCATTTCTTATGAGCCTCAATGGTTTAGGCTTCATCACAATGCTTCTCATCGAGCTTCTCGAGATACATTAGGTGTTCCTCAAGAGGTGAAGTGTCCGACAGTAATTTCAATACCAATTTGAAAGAAGGAATATGACACTCAATAGGTAAGACTTCTTACAAGCCGTGTATGAGTTGAAAAGGTGAAAAAATGGTTGAAGTATTCACAAACATTCGATAGTCCCACAACGTTGAGTACAACATCAAATTCCAATTCGAATTGGTAGAATTGATCGTCGGCTGAAGAATGTTATTGAGAGACTTATTCACAACTTCAACTTGACCATTCACTTACGGGTAATAAGGAGACACATGTTCTTGTTTGAACCCAGGTTTTGATGTTAACTCAGTCATCATTTTGTTTTTGGAAGTGACTGCCATGGTTAGTGACAATCTCCTTCAGGATTCCAAACCTTATTCTTATCTGATTAAATATGAAAAAATTCATTGTTTCTCCATCATTGTTGAAAGATGGCATAGCTTCGACCCACTTAGTAAAGTAGTCTACTACTACGATGATGTAATGATTCCCCCTGGCTGAGGCCAGGTGACATGTATTTAAATCAATCCCCCACTTGGTGAAAGGACCAACAACAATGACAAGAAACATAGGAGAAGGATGTGCCCACATATTCCGACAAACGATATGGCATGGGTGGCACTTCTTGACCGCCTCAACACAATCCTTGATTAATGAGGGACAAAAGTAACCTAGACGTAGAATGTTTTGGGTTGTTTCCAACCCATACAAATGAATGCCACATGATATAGTGTGACAGTCATTCAAAACGAGCTCTACTTTTTCATGGATAAGGAATCAGTGAAGAATGCAATCCATGCTTCGATGATACAAAGTGTCATCGAGTATAAGATAGTTTCACGTCTGATGTTGAAATCATCAATGCTCATCGCGGGAACAAAAAGTGGGGCACTTAAAAGTTTGTAGACACACAAGTATATCTCCATACCACGGGTCCAAAGATACGATTAGAAAAATATCTCCTTTGATAGGTGATTCTTCAGGCATGATATCACTAGACTCGACCAGAAGTTCCAAAATAAGTTCGGCAAAGACCAATGACTTTTTGGATTTCATAGAAATAAAGTCCAAGCCAAATTCCTATAATATGACTATCCATATACTAATATTTCCGCCAATGACCCATTGTGTTAACACATATTGGAAAGGGTTGACGACAACATTGAAACTGGTCTTTTGAAGCAAAATGTAGTGACAGAACCATTGGACAGCATGAACTGCTACCAAAGAAATCTTATCAACATGAGAATAGTTGAGCTCTGGCCCAACCAGGCCTTGACTAAGTTAATATATAACGTTCTCTTTGATAATATCATCTTCTTGAACCAATACCGTGATGATGGTCGACTCTGCAGAAGCCAAATATAACAAGAAATCTCTATTATAATCGGGAGGTTGGAGTAGAGGGGCAGATGTCAGGGTGCATTTCAACAGTTCAAAGGAGCATTGAGAAGATTCATCCCAACAAAATGGGACCCCCTTTTTCAAGAGACACATAAAACTTTTAGTGATCTCAACGTAATTCTCAACAAAATGCTGAAGAAAATTTGCTTTCCCCTGTAAGCTTTGAAGCTCAAGTATCGTGCACGTGGGAGGAAATTGAACTATCTCCTCGACCTTGATAGGATCAAACATGATCCATTTTGTCGATATAATAAAACCTAAGAGATGACCCGACATCACGCATAAAATGCACTTGTTAGTATTCAAGCGAATTCGATAGTAGTGACATCGTTCAAAGATTAGTTGAAGATGGATGGGATGATAAGATCTCTTGCAAGAGCATGATACTAGATCATCAAGATATGCCTCGAATATGTGTCTAAGATCATGTAAAGAAAATGGCATGGCTCACTGAAAGGTGGCTCCAGCATTATTCAGGCCAAAAGGAATCTTACGATATGTGAACGTGCCCTGAGGAAAAATAAAAGATTTCTTGTATGTTGGTCCTCGTGTTTGATTTAAATTTGATTGTATCCTGAGAAAACATCTATTAATGAAAATACCTCATAGCCTGCACACTCATTGAAAACATGGTTGATGAATGGGGTGGTAAATTTATCTTTCTTGCATGCATTATTCAAATCAATAAATTCCATGCACACATGAATCATACTCTGTTTCTTGTTAATCGAAACTGAGTTTGACACCCGTTCTGTCAATTGTACAGGGTATATAAAACTGACTTTGAGCATTTTTTCTAATTCTACCCTAATTATTGCTACTTTCCAAGGATTGACTAGATGAAGCTTCTGTCAGACCAGTTTGGCATCAGGACAAGTCATAATTTCATGCTAGACAATTCATGGTTCAATGTCTGGCATTTCCTCTTAAGACTAGGAAAAAACGTTGCAGAATTCATTGAATAACTCAGTGTAAGTTCAAATCTCTTTGAGGGAGTAGTCTGCTATGAGGAAAACATTCTCCACAATGGAAGGCGTTTTGGAGATATCAATTAGAATCATTGTAGCAATGCTTTCCATGTTAACCTCATTATAAACTCTGTGCATATCCAGAGGATTGATAGGACAAGAACTATCTCCATTCATGGTCGAAACAAATTCTCCCACCTCTATTCTCCTTAACTCAGGAAGGAAGTAAGATCTATGATGTAGATCATCCCAAGGTCTATCAGGACCAGTCATTTCCTTGAGAATTGCCTCATCATAGGGAAATACTAGGTCTAAAGGATCCTGAGTGGCAAGAGAACCTTGATCCCAAATAGGCTCTAGAATTGGATCTAACTCCTATGCAGGATTCGGATCGGGGTTGGACGAAGTTTGTTGGACAATTCTATTAAGAACATCAGCCATGGACAAGGGAATGGCCATGACAGAATTCCCTGTCCCTTATATAGAGGCTTATGGGGAAGGTAAAGTCTATGAATCATTAAAGTAGCTTGTTCAAAATGATGACACTTGTATAATTGCAACCCTCGGTTTGTTGAGAACAACCGATATAAGCTTTACATGCAAGAAGGTGGAGGGTAATCAAAACTTCCCATCAACGATGGAAACAAACCAACACCCAAGTTGAGATTTTTGGGCTACAGACTATCAATCATTGGGACCATGGAAGGCCCCGATGAAGGGTAGGGATGGGAGAAGGACAATTGGTAAATGGTCACAATCTAGCCCTCTTGTGGAAAACACAAGACCCGAAAAACTGTAGAAACCACTGCATACATTTCATAAGTCTAACTCCTTCCTAACAACAGGTTGTAGTAGAGAGGCGCATCAGCCACTTCAAATTTGACACACACGGTCTTTCCTCCCAACTACACAGGGAAGGAAGGAATAATCCCATGTGGTCTAAACGATCGACTGTCAATTTCCATAAGCAACATAGGCAATGAAGAAAACCCAGGTTCGCCGATGGCCTTCCAACATGCCAACGACATCATGCAAGTCGAGGCACCCTTATCAACCATTGTATGGAATATGTTCCATGTAAAATATTTCGCGGTGTAATCCACTACTATATAAAACATAATGTGGTAAGGAGACAGGATTTTAGGTTGGTTGGATCGAAAACGATCACTTTCAGGTTGCAAGTCTTTGTTTCTCCCAAGGTGGATAAAAAATATTTTCTTTGCGAGGGAAAACTCTTGAGGACTTCCAAATTAGACATTACACAAGGGTTTTGTGCCATATCCTCTAAAACGAAGTAGTTCTAGGTGGCCCTCATGTTTGGATTATGAGAAGCCTTCTTAAACTCACCTTTAGGGATGCGAGTCATGGTTTTTCCCACCACCTTATCAATTTGGAGAGAATTCAATGGGTTAGTGGCTTCTTTACCCTTATTGGTAGATTCTAGCATTTCGTAATCTTGGGCCTTGGTCATTAAATGAGCCTTGAAATTCATCATGTAAATATCTACGGCTGGGTTGTTATTGATAGGTATAGGGGCCCCCTAACTACCCCCTTCCATGCTCATGGATGTTGAAGCCCAAGCCATGTTTTTGTTTTGTGGAAAAGGGTTCATTAGCACAGAAGGATATTGTTTCACCAATAGCATCTAGGATTTTGCAAGCTGAGGGCACATATGATTTAGGTGGTCTTCCGTGCAAAGATTACATAGATGCCTTCTTCTCCATTTCCCCCCCACCAACATTATTGGTAGCCTTTTTATCCCCTTTACCCTTCTTATTACGTTGTTTCTTCTTCCCCTTAGGATTTTGGTTGGCTCTAGGGTTTGTCGATTGCACACTATGTACGTCTGATGTCTAGGTAGGGGGAACAACCGTACTTGGAGTCTGGCTGGCCATAGTCTATTGTATCAATAATTGTTGCAATTGATTTGATAACATGTCTTTGGAATTGCTTTGTGTTGATCCCACAATACCATCGGCACGGGGTCCAGACGTTTTCTTGGCCTTATCGAGAGTAGACTGTGGAGCACCTGGAAAAATCTCATAGAGAATGTCAGACTGAGAGTAGATCAACTGAAGCTATTGCGCTCTCATAATTGCCTCCTCTTCTGAAAACACTCTGGAAGTCACTACATCCTTGGATACGTATAGAACCAAAGACTTTAGGAACCACTCTAGCAAGAAAGCAGGAGGGACCTTGACCTTAATTAATATATTTTACACTTCCATTCTTAGATATAATCAGAGATGTGGTCAACCTTGTTTTTCTCAAAGTTGGCCAACAATTCAGTGTTGGAATCGTATCTCACAGGTAACTAGAAATGGTTCAAAAATACAATTTCTGAGTCATTGAAGTAATAATACCTCGATTGGTTGAGATCAATATACCATTTCGTATCACTCCCTATAAGATTGCATTGAAAAAGATGAAAATGAATAGAGTCATCTTTCAGTGAGTTTGACGAGAACCATAAATGAAAAGTCGACACATGATCACTTGGATCTTCGCCATGCTTGCCTTCAAATTTTGGAATATATAAGGGAAACTTAGTAGGCATGGGGGGCCAACCCAAATCATGAAAAATTGGGTCATTCAGTAATATCGACAAGTCTGGCAGATGTAGCATTGTGAGAAATGGTAGTTTTGGTTGTGAACTATTTATAGGAAAAGATGGTCCTGGAGTTTGAATTGCACCAGGTTGCCAGGAAAATTTGGATTGTTGGCCATGGTTTTGGTAAAAACCATGGCCTTGAACAACATAGGGTAACTGTGTTTGTTGGGGTATCATCAGATGACTCCTGTAATTGGATGACATAGCTTGTGCATGGATTTCTCTCTGCATTGTGTTCCAAGGAAATTGGAAGGGGATGCCCCCATCGGATCTGATGAGCATGGGTATGAATCCCTGCCCAGGGTTCCAATGAGCATGGAAGGGGTTTCCCCTAATTGACATCCCTCGCAAGGGAACTGTTCCCTACCAAGGATTCCAAATACCCTGTGTGGAGAAAACTCTAGTCATCACTCCCTATGAAGGAATAACAACTTGCATCGGGTTCTGTTGACCAAAACTAGGGTTTCCCCCAGTTGAGACAACAGCCAAAGAAAAATTATTTTCCCAAATGCACCCAAAAAAGAGAACAACATATATCCCATTGATGTTGTATAAGATGAAGGTCCTAAGCTACCTCCACCAAACAAGCTATAGTTAATGTTTTTCCCGAGTGGCTGCTGAAAATCACCACCAAGAAAAGGGGACGAAGGAGGTATATGACCCCCACCATAAGGGATATCATTAAAAGGGTGAAAGAACCCTCGGTTGACCCTTGTATGGGAGCATTTGATCTCCCTACCCCCAAACCCATGGTATGTAAGGTAGATTAAGTAACAACCAAGTTTGAATCAAAGTTGGGCATCCTATATGAGAAGGGAGGGCCCGTCACACTCTGAGTAAACAGAGTAGTGGTCGAAGCCGATAACAGTATCAGACCACTGCCTGAAGTTGAGGGAGTCGATACTACTATGGTCTTGACTGGTGAAGGTGGGAGAGGAGGTAGGATTACCTCTATGGTAGTAGTTGTATCAAGAGTATGAGGACTCCTGGATGAAGTAACAACATTCACTTCCATATTATCTTGTAACAATAGTGGATGCTCAAAAGGTGTCACCTCGGGAGGGAAAATCTGAATCAAGATTGGCGTGGACAAGTCATTAATTAGAGGTTTAGATGGCCTAAGCTCCTATACTTCAAGGTTAGAAATGGTAGGTTCCTCTAGAGTCAAATATTCCCCTTGTGGATTAGGCTTGGGCATAGTTTCCTACGTCTTGGTCACTTTGAATGACCCTTCTTGGTCAAGTCTTGCTTGCAATGGTGGCAGAGGTGGCTCTAATGTAACCGGAGACAGGCCCTGAATCCTTCGCAACCGGTGGAGCTGTTGATCTTCCACTTTGTAAAATGATCAAATAACACAGTAAGGATTTACTATCATTGAACACCAAGTGCACACTAAATGTTTTCCTAAAGACAAATCAAGAAATTGACTATCTAGTAGGAAGGACAGTTATGACAATCAACACTAGAGAAACCAACCGGTGCAAGTGAAACTCGAACACGGAAGCACCCTCTAGGTATAATATATGAAGAGAGATATGAAGTCTTCCCTAGGTATTGTGGTATACCCCCACATTCACCCATGTCAATCTCTAAAATATGGGCAACTAGGTTTCCAACTCGCAGTCAGTTATCAGGCGACTACAGTCGACAGTTGGGCAGATCGTAATGAGCAAGATAACAAGTTTGAATCATATAAATGGTATCGAGATAAAATGTTCTAAAATAAAACAGAGGATATCGAATGGATTTGAGGTCCATGAATCTCTGTAGGAGAATGCAGTTGGTATAATTCCCAAGAAAGACCCTCAATATACAATCCCCACTACGTTCATTCTGGCTTTGGAGGGGTTATCTCCACTTCCTTTCCTCGAGAAACCTCGTGTTTATCCCATGTATTAGAGAGTGGTCTCGGATAAATCTTACAACAATGGACTTAAACGACTCCCTAGCACAGACTCCAATGTTTTATTTAGCGTGGCCTTGAAGAGTTTCCTCTACAAACCTAATTCAAGGCCCTAAAACCCTAAACTAGTTTGTGAACCCTACAAACAGAAAAGTCTAATGTATTTTTAGATTAGGCATTATTTTTTAAGGCTTGATTTACTCACAAGGTATGGTAGTGAAACTAATGGTGTTATAAGAGACGAATAAGGGGGATAGAATTAAAGCACTTGAAAGGAAAATTACTTCGAATTTTAAAAGCAAAGCTTGTAACTAACTCTTGTAAACTCAACTTTTCTCAACTAATATTTCAAGATCTTTCAAATAAAGAAATCCTAAAACTTGCTTTCTCTTGAATACAGGATACTTATGTTTCAAGAAATCAAGAATAAATTGACAATAAAGACTCTTTTTCCTTTTTGTAAATAACAACTTTAATTACTTTACCAAACTTAAATGTAAGAAAATGTCTTTTTTTTTTTTAAACCGCTTTAAAGAGAAAAACTCAAGTAAGCTTTTTCTTTCTTTCAAATCAATTAAAAAGGATAAAAATATAACTGAAACAATACTGGCAAAGACCTTCATCCCATTGTAGATCACAGGGATTCAATCAAGAAACCAAAAAAGGGTGGATCCAAGACTCAACAACTTGCTCAAAACCCTTTTAGTGTAAACACAAGTAAACCAAGATGTGGCCACAGAGAGAGAATCTCACTGATTCAAGAAATCCCTGAGAAGTGTGAACTTAAATTAGGAAAGAGGCAAACTCCCTCTTTTTCAATTTTTTTTGATGAAACAGAGACGCAGGATGTTGCATAAGCAACCTACATATGTACACAATATGTTTAATGTGCCTATCACGTATGTACATGGGTTGAACCAATATAGGGAGTGTACAATTCTGTGTCCTTACAAAAAATGAAAAGAATAGGTAGTCTTATAGGGCAGGGACAACTAGTACACACCTTGGAGGTGACCATAACCCCTTGAGAGAATTAACAAACTTGAAAGAAACTTGAAATGAAAACAAACCAATCACTCAACCCAAAAATACCTAAAGAAACCCTAGAGAGATCCCCAGTATGGTCGCCAGCTCTTCTATGGGGGAAATCTGTTAAGAACCATAATAGATCCATAAACCAAGATAGAAGAAACCACACTTTATTATAGAAACCCTTGAGGTAGGTAAACACCATACAATGGATCATATTATGGAAGGGATCCTCTCCTGTTCACTTGCCTCTTCGAGGGGGCTTCCTCCTAATGAGATACTGCTCCAAATACAATACTTCTCTTCCTATCCCATTACATTGTTTGAACCCCTTTATATAGTGCTACCATCACCTAAGAACATTCTAGAGGAGGAATCTTCTAGAAGTAGAACCTTCTAAGAAGTCCTCTTACAATTATTATATCTAACTACCCATTTATTATATCTAACTACCACAGTGAGCCTTATTTAATAATATAGTGGACCTAGTCCACCTTACATTAAATGGACTCCACTATTATCACTATGGGCCCTATGGCCCCCCCCAATACCTCTCTAGCTACCTTACATTCCATCCCCCTTATGAATGTGTTGTCCTCAACGCTTGATGTACAACCATATACTAGGGTCCCATGGATAAGTGTGGACCATAGTGTTGAAGTAGACTAGAGAACCATGTTTCCATTGAGATATGGAAGCCACTTTTCTGAAGTAGTCCAACTTCCATTGTAAACCAGGGTCCCATGTCCAATTACTCATGTGAACCCCACATGGAAGATATTGACACCCAATAACCAACAAAAAATGATGCTCCCAATACTGACACCTATCATGTGGATCCAAATAAGAATATCCATCCACATAGTTGGAGATGATCAAATATGAATTTGGAAGGAACAATACCATTGTAGAATATGTAGGATGGACGCTAGTAACTAGCTCATGATGTGAGACATTGATGTTCTCTACAGAAGGTGAAGTAGAGTCATCAAATAAAATATGGAAGTGGTTGTCATCCCAGAAATGAAAAATATCCATATACCAATCATCACAATCGGCCTCAAAATCATACTAAGAATATATTTCTTGATTATATTCATCCCTAAGGTCTGCCCTAAGAAATCTCTTCTGCATGTTATCCAATGAATCTTGAATACTACGGAAATTATCATTGATACCATCTACAAAGGCATCCAATTTGTCATTCAATGTGTCATACAATTGGGATTTGAATGATTTAAGAATTTATTTGAAGGTTTGAGAGGAAATAGTCATCTAAACACCCTATGAACTCTTTGGTCCCATAGTCGTCACAAAAAACCCCCAAAAATAGAACAATAACTTACTGGTGAAAATCGTGGCGTTTTCCAGAAAAACCCTAAAAAACTATTGAATTTAAAATGCTCATAACTTCACTTCCTAGACTCCATTTCGGCTTATTTGTTTTTTGAAATTGGGTGAAATTGTGAGAGGAACTCAGATCTGTAATTTTTTTAGACAAATTAGGTCTCCAACTGCTATAGATATAAAAAAAAATCACGTCATCGTCTGCGGAAAAAACCCTGAAAAATTACAGATTTTAAAACTTCAATATCTTGACTTCCCAGACTCCATTTCGGATGATTTTGTTTTTAAACTTACGATGTTTTATGAGAGTAACTCATATATACAACCTATTTCTACAAATTTGGCACAAAAATATACTGAAAAGTTCTAAAATGTCTCGGCCCTCTTTTTTCTTCTCCGAAAACAAATCTGCAAAAATAAAAATATTTGCCCACAATGTTTGCCAAGGAAAGTGCTCTAATACCACTTGTTAAGTACCTATACCAGATATGGAAATATAATCACCACAAATACTAAATACACAATATATCCATAGAGAAAGGTAGAAGAAACCATACTTTATTATTACCAAATCCTTGAGGTAGGGAAACACCATACAATGGATCCTATTATGGAAGGGATCCTCTCATGTTCACTTGCCTCTTCGAGGGGGTATCCTCATATTGAGCTATATCTCACAATATAATACTTCTATTCATATCCCATTACATTTATTGAACCCCTTTATATAGTGCTACCATCACCTAAGAACATTCTAGAGGAGGAATCTTCTAGAAGTAGAACCTTCTAAGAAGTCCTCTTACATTTATTATATCTAACTACCC
>JASDQU010736592.1:256975-285391 GCA_032191745.1 Picea mariana
CCATCACCTAAGAACATTCTAGAGGAGGAATCTTCTAGAAGTAGAACCTTCTAAGAAGTCCTCTTACATTTATTATATCTAACTACCCATTTATTATATCTAACTACCATAGTGAGACTTATTTAATAATATAGTGGACCTAGTCCACCTTACATTGAATGGCCTCCACTATTATCACTATGGGCCCTCTGGGCCCCCCCAATACCTCTCTAGCTACCTTACAAAATCCCCCTTTAACTGCACTAGGGTTTAAGATGTAGAAGAAAAGATGACAGTCTAAAAGTCAATCTATTCTCTACTCTACCCTAAACATACCAAAAAAAATGAAAATGAATCAATATGAGAGAAGATCATGTAACTATACCTTTTATCGCATGTCTGGTGATGATCTCCTCCCAAGGCTGACCTGCATCCAAAGATAGGCAAACAAGGATTGCAAGCATGTTATTATTTTCATGAGTTAGGGTTAAATATCAAATGCTAAGTATAAATCAATGAATATACACAAAACATCATCATTTGGGACAGGGAAAAGAGATTCTTTTATTCATCAAACAAAGTCTGAAACTTACAATCTGTGTTGGCCACCATTTCGTGAACCTGGTCCGAGATCCTCTTTAAAATTCTCCAATTGCACCTTGACTAGACCTCTTCTCTCAATAATTTGATAACCTAAAAGGAAGGGATTGGATTGAATGGAGGAAGAAGGGGCTGATGAGGGAATGATAAGGAAATATCTCACAAAAGGTAGCTAAAGCTAGGGCAAGGAGGGGAAGTGAAATTGGGCAGATTTTTATTGTTCTTATGCTTGGATGTGAAATGATACCCCAACATCTCCTTTTATATGAAAAAAGGATGGTTATTTGGTTGGGTGAGGGGATATAACATGTGAATTGGTTGGGAAACGTCCAATAGCCTGTGAATTTCAATTAATTCCTTACAACTTTTTAATTTTTGCAACTTTTGCAAGAATGCGCGGGTTTTTTAGTGTGAAGTAAGCGTATGTACGTGGGATGTAGTGGTGTAGCAAGCATATGTACACAGGATGTAATGGTTTAGGGCATGTACATGCTCTAAAAAATGGTTTTTTAAGAAGATCTCCTCAACGGTGATTTGGAAAAATATTCAAGTAAGAGGGACAATGCCATGTATGCATGAGTAGGGAATTTTAGGGCTATAACAATGTGCTCACTTTGTAGGGATCTCTGGTTTTATGGGATTCTTTAGGAATTAAATTGATTGAGAAATCAATATCCTTTTTGGGTGGTAATCCATGAATTTCTTCACACAGATCTTCAAATTCGTTTATCGCTAGATAGTCCTCAATGTTGGGTACCTTGTCCTTAGGCGTTTTCTCCATATGTGCAGAAAACAGTTGAAATCATTTTCTAAAACTTTTCTTTAGTCGTAAGGTTTATAATTATCTAATAGTTACATCTCTTGGGATCCCCTAAACATTCCTTAAGTTCCTTTCCTCATCTAAGCAAGTAAAAGTTTTGTTATAACAGTCCAAAACGACATGGTGCTTATCCATCCAATTCATTCTAATGAGACAGTCATAATATCACAAAGGTATTATATTCAAATATACTTTGGTACTCAACCCATTCATTTCCATTGGGCATGCCTTATCCATTTCATTAATATTCCTTTTATTCTTGGTAGTTAGTTGTACCAACCAAGGCTTTTCCAGTTTTCTTCTTGGAAGATGAAACCCGCCACTAATGACTGCAATCCTCTAGGTACTCATAGGACTCTAGGTCTCATCTCCATAATAGATGAGTTGAAGTCGATGGAAGGAGACTTGTTGAAAGGAGAGCATTAAGGCATCTCTCATCATTTAGCATGAGTTACAAAGCAGGAGATTAATTATTTGGAGGAAACCAAATGAAGAACATGTTCACGAACCAACGACCCTTTGAGTCTTTCACGTGTGCTAGGTGCAAGAGATACAAAACAAATAAACTATGAATAGAATCCAATAAGGAAAACTACTGAAAAAGTTGATGAATCCACCAATAGAGTTAATGGCATCCAAGAAACTGCATGAATCTCAATGTGTGAATAGATGTCTCATCATCGAACACAAGGGAAACCACCTAGTCAATGACCAATGATGAAGTGTTGACTTCTAGGTTCAAGGTTACCTATCAATGAGGAAAGTAGGACCAGGGTGTGCAATAGGACTACAACTACATGTGATTATGAGACAGACTAAGGGTATGGCTGACATGCAAAGTTAAGATTTCTAAGGAGTGGCCGACATAGGTTGATAGACATCCTTTGAAAAAGAGCATAAGGCATATGGAAGACTCTGGCAACATAGACTCAATGATGAAACTTTGAGATGCAAGAGGCATCAATCAAACTCTGCATAGGGACTAGAAGAGTAACCAGTCAGGGGAGTAAAATATCTATAATGAGCTTAGCTTCCTAAGGTCATGCTAAACCCAAAATTTTGATGACAAGTGGACTAAAAAATTTTGTGCTTTATTCAAAGGAGACACGATTTCTACCAATATAATATAATATTCCCTTCCTGCCCATATTTTTTTTTTTTTCATAGTCAAATGAATGCTATGATACAGAGGAGGAAACGAGTGTCGCAAGTAATCAAAACTAGATCCCGCAGTGGAAAATACCTATGCTCAATGCAAGGAGTTGCATGCAGGAGATGGACACACAGGGGAATGTTTCCTCATGGGTATAGGGTGTCAATATAAAAATGATATAAACAAGGCTCTTCTTGGTTGAGGATGAAAAATGTTGAGGTGAACGGCTTATAATGCAAAATAAAGAACCAAAAATAGGCTCAATACTGCAAGCAAGGGCATGAGATGAAATTACAACTTAACGCCAAAAAATGTCCCTTTTCGTAATCTTAGTCTACTTGGTTTGAAAAAGGGATTAAATTGTACCAAATAGAAGTCCATTCAAATCCAATTTATGAGTGTGAAAGAGACAAGTTCACTCAGAAATATTTTCTCTTTTTGAAAATGAGTTGGAAAAGATCTTAAATAAAACTCATGACCTTTGAAATCCAATTAACGAGTGTGAAAGGGAAAAATTCACTCGACGATCTTTTTGATTTTTAGATGAGTCAGAAAAGAGATTAAATCAGACTCGTTGGGGGGTTTCTAGGTGGCATGTCATGGGGGAGGCCAAGTCTCCTATGAAAAACTTCTATTAAAGGTTAGAAACTTATGAATATATGACACAAGCTTGGGAAAACCCAAATCTCTCCAAGTCGAGTAGGATAAAGTACTAGTGGAGGTTACCTTCTCCATGATATATTAGATAATATCTCTTACTCAAAAAGGCATAGGAGGTGGAATTGGATACCCCACAAAACCATCCTAGTCAAAGGGAACCTCTTCAAGACTTGGAGGGAGAGCACTGGGGAGAGTAAAAATCTCTCTTTTTCAGAAGGTACAGTGCTAGAAATTCTAATAACATAGTTGAAAGACACATCACCCTCCAAAATAAGAGTTGGATTGACCGGATATTGCATCAGTACGACCACTTCTTCAACAATTGGTTGAATAGGATGTGTGACAACAAGGCTAGGAGATGCACCACCCTAAATAATGGGAGTGTGTTCAGGTGATGATTGCATTGACATGACTATCGTGTCAATAAAAGGAGAAACAAAGTTTTGGGAAACCAGTGACGACTCAAAACTCAAAGGGCCCCTAGGTGAGGACCACTCTTCTAGTATCCTAGTAGTATCAGGGAACAAATGAGTAAGGTGATCGCCTTCGCAACTTCTGCAAAGGAACTTGGGCTTACTTCTTACATGTCTAGGCTTCTCAATTGTATGACTGCCCCCGACATCATTCACAATGGCTAACAACATGATCTCAGCATGATTGGCATAGGCTGGAGGCTCATCTCCCACATGATGTACAAAGGTTCGATATGTGATGTCAGGATGACTCATGGCAACTAGAGTGATGCCCCCAACATGACTTGCAGTGTCTAGTTGTCGGTATTCAACCTAACTTGCAGAGGTTGTCGACCAATATCTAACATGACTAGCAGAGGTTGTTGATGGGATTCCAGTATGAATTGTAAGGAATGGAATGGTGGTGGTGGTGAGTTGTGGAATTTGAGACCAAGGTCCCGAGAAAGACTGGTTTTGAGACATTGCAGGATAGTAAGGGTCCTAGCTTACACCCTGTCCCTATCCGAAAAGGTATTATCCTCTGCCTAATTTATCTATAGAGGTTTACATGGGCATCACCACTTAATATGATGTCTGCGAAGAGACAAAAACATGATAAGGATTACTCAAGTGAGGATATATGTTTCGCCCATGTGAATGGGTTCCATGAAGAGGGTAGCCCATACCATAAAATTGATTCCCTCCATATGAAATAACAGAGGGCATATGGGAAACACCATGGGAAAAGTGTTCATAGGAAATAGCATGGAAGACGAAGGATACACAGACAAGGTGTAATAAGTAGAATAACCACCCATTTGAGCATTGGATCCTAAAAAAGAATTGCTAGGATTGGATCTGTAAGACGAGAGATTCCAACCCCCCATAGTAAGAGTTGGTTGAGGGACATGACTCTTATCAAATGAATATGTCGACAATGGATTCATCGTTCCCCTGGATCCAAAAATAGGATTCATATAAGCCGAAAATGGAGAGGATGGAAAGGGTGAAGGCATGTTTGGCATACCAAGAGAAAAATGACTAGAGACCCAAGGAATTGACTGAGTGTCATAATTATGCATACCATTATGAAATGTGGATGGATTCATCCCCGTGAAATGAGTGAATGTCATGGGGGAGGTAGCAATAAATAAGGGAGTCAAAGGAACTCCTCTATCCATCATAGTAACAAAAACTCAAGGCACGGTAACAAATCCTAAGGCCAACTGGTAATCAAAGAGCACACAAAAAATAATCAAACAGGCAATATGCACATAAACAGGATAAAGTGGCTGAAAGGGCCCTCCCTCTCTAAATTATGTATGCCTTTCCCAAGAGGGGCTTGATACTCCTCTTCTAAATATTGAAGGTATCAGAATCAGTTATAAGGGCCCTCGTGGGATTAAGAAACAGTTGGTCAGATCCCCCTAGAGAGGTAATCCTCCATAAAGGATGTGTGTTGTCCGACCCTTATCTGAACTAGGGTACCTGCAGAATAACCTTTGCAAGTAACCTATGTGCTACCTAAGTCAAGAAACTAAGAAATCATGGTATAAACGATGCACAAGCAAACAGTCGTAATTTAGTTCCACTATATGGGGTAGGGTAACAAAGCCAAAAACCTTGAAAGCACTACCTCTCATAGAGGTAAGGGTACTAGCAAGATCCCCATATATGAATAGATCCCCATAAATATATCTCATGCTAAGAAGGTATTGGGGGGATATCCCTTCAACCAACCTCACATGACCTCATGCTTAACTATGGTGTAAGAAGAGCCTCCTGATATTACCGACTATACAATGGATTTCTCCACTCCCTTAGTCAGGCACATATGTTGATTTAATATCCTTGGAGAAGTTTACTCAAAAAATCCTATTCCAAGGCTCTAAATCCTAAGCTAGTTTTTGCACCCTATAAAAATAAAATCATTACTAGTCAATTTTAAATTAAAGTGTTGCTTTTAGTGGCCTTGCTTACTCAAAAAGGTGTGGTCATGAAACTAGTGATGTTATGACTCAACAAGTAAAATAAATGAATATGAATTCAATGCAAAGTCCCAAATTCAATTCTCAATAAGTGATATGCTTTTCAAAATGCAATTCTCAATTCAATTATGCAATTCTAAATAAAATGTAATATTTCTTTACATGTACTAAGATAAATGATAAAGACTTCAAAAGATCAAAATGCCAACAATGTAAAATGCCTAATATTTTTGTATTTTCAATATAAGAGAATGAAAATGCAAGGACTGAACAACAACTTGATATAAAAATGCCACTGTGTGTAAACAGAGACAAACCAAGTAGGATATCAAGAAGAAAAACACTAAGCCCAAGATATAAGGTCAATCAAATGAAAAAATAAGGTGAGAAAGGCACCACCCAAAAATTCAACCAAAGAAAGTTTTTTTATCATTCCACAGACACTTAGAAGTCATAAAAGAGACCGAAGAAGACTTAGCAATCATAAAAACCTACTCAGCAACCATCAAACCCAACAACCAAGAAACAAAGTTTGATGCACATGACTATTCAAGGGAAAATCGCATATATACGCCTCTTGCAAAAGGACAACACACATATGTACGTGGATGTCAGGAAAAAACCCACATATATGTGTTAAAAAACAACTAGGATAAGGAGAAGGCCAAGAAACATAGACTCATAGTGAACAAAGGCTATCAAGCAATCATACGACAAGAAACTCAATATAAACAAGAGAAATCTAAGGAGAAAAACACTCCAAACCTCAAAAAAGGAGATTCTATCCCCAGTATGGTCACCAATTATGTTACAAGGAAAATATGTTTGTGGCTAGGGGTGTAACATCCCCAGCCATCAACTAGCATGGAAAATGCCACTACTCAGCTCTAACTTAGCTACGATACCAAACTATAGCATCCCCTACCCTCCACAGAGACCGAGTAAGGCTACCACTGTGGAATATTTACACACAAACACACACACACAGATATATATATATATATATATATATATATATCTATATATATATATATAGATATAGATATATATATAACATGCATTTTAATCGAAATAAAACACATAACACAAAGTTATTGTTACCATTTAGATTCAAACAAGATTAATAGTACATCCACATTGTTGAGACCCAAACTTGACATCCCCATTACTCTTTTATACTCTTCATTTATACCTTTTTGGCCTACATAGAGCTTGGGTGAATGACAAGAACGCTACCATTAGCCAGTGATAAGGTCATAAGGTAAAGTATGGTTAATTCATGCATTTTTTAGTTTATAGAGTTAAGGAATTGAATATTTCATGTACTAATGCTTTAATTTACCATGTATAAACCTTTGATCTCTAGATATCCAGCGTTCTTGTACCAGCTCAACTATCCGGTACCTGCGCACCAAGACTGCCACTATCCCAATCTGGTACCAAATACATCTGGTACTAAAATCTCATCTGTTGTGATCTGGTACCAACGGCCGTGGAATGTCATGATCTGGTACCACCATTTGCGCACTATTGTGATCTGGTACTATCTACCTATCACGATCCAATACCAATATAGAGAACTGAATGTACCAAGTTTAGCTCCAGATCGCCCAAGACAATTGGTGGATGTTTATTTTCTTTAGCAAGGCTATGTTAGAATAGTTTGTTGATTGCCTCATCCTCATGCACTTCGTGTCATGAGGATGAAGCTAAAAGATGCAACCGAATAATTAAATTTAAACATTTGACTTATTTGCAAATCATTTCATCTCCTTGTGTTTCACGACTAAGACTATTAAATAGTCGTGGAAAGGATGGTGGAAGGGTAGGAGAGTTAGCATATTACCAGCATGTGAAACATCATATGATATTGTAGAACATATTATGAGTGAAGACTAATAGAAGAACGTCATTTATCTCCATGTCTTGATTGTCTATGATCAAATATGAGTTGAGTTGTTAATAAAAGTTTGATGTTGTGCTTTGAGATTTGAGTGAGAGTAATGTGTGGGTTGAAGATAAGCCTCCTGTAGACTTCAGTAGCTGACCTGTTGAAGCGGCAAGGGCCCACCGCTGAACAAAGATCAACATCTTTGTATATTAGCATTAGCATTTTTTTTCAGTAGTGTAAACATTAAATCAATTGAAGCTTTAACTCTGTCAGATGATAGCAATACTACTTAGACTAGGATTTCCATTATATAATTGTTTAGAGATCTTTATTTGCTCTGTTTTTGCATATGCTCTGTTTTTATGAATTTGGTTTTTAGACATGAATGTTGGCAGCAGTGGTCATACATATTTGAAGGAGAAGAAGTGAAGTCCACAACAACACATTGTGAACCACAACATACTCGGTATATTGACTATTGAACTACCCATGCTATGTCTTGATGATTGATGTATGATTTCCCTTTCAGAAGTGTGGATTGCATAGTTAGTTTTTTGGGTTAGATAGTAGAGTTGATCTATCAAAACAACTCCATCTCATACTTGCATGTGCCATAATGGAGTGGATAGCCTCTCTGTGAAAGACAACCAAAGTGCATTGCGGTTTGCTATTTTGATTTGTTTCCAGCATGCATAATCTAGTTTAATTCTATACTCGTGACATTAGAAATTACCTTTCTTACTGGTGTCTTGTAAATCTTTTGATTACAAATCATGGATTGATAATTAATGAGTGAATTATACTAAACATATAAGCAACACAACATTTTGGTGCCATTGTCGGGGAGTTGAAAACGGTAGGAGGTGATTTTTAGCCTAGATTATTTGTATAATTTTTTTTTAAGGTTGCTTGAGGGAGGAGGATAAAATGTTTAAGACGTGATTGAAGAGCCATGTGGCCAATTCTCCAAAGCCAGGTTGCCTTCTTAACTTCTAGATAGAATTAGGATTTCAATTCAGTTAAAGAATCAAATTTCCATTTTATGCATAGATATGGAGATAACAAGGGTAGATTTGTAAGCTCCAAAGATTCAAAAACAACCCCCCCCACTAATCCAACTGACACTAGTGCAGGAAAAATTCCACCGAAAGAAAATTCAAGGGGAGCTAGCAAGGCTCCAGAAGGAGAACCTAAAATAGAAGAATTAGTATTGGGACAGACAGAACATGAGTCTACTGAACATTTAGGAGACACAGAAAATCCAGTTTTTGAACCATCCATTAGTAGAATGGCAGAAGAAGAAGGAAATGCAGCCATAGAGACTGAGACTTTTGGGTTTCTAATCTTGGATATTTCCAGAAACATCAACGTGAAGAATATCCCACTATCATCGTTACCCACTTTCAGAGGTATGTCAACTGAAGATATAGATTTATTTTTATTTGAGTTTGACATATTATGTAGAAGCTATAACTACTCAAACGATGCCCAAAAACTTAATCTTTTTCCTGCTACAATGAAAGATTCATCTTTAAGATGGTTCATGAGCTTAGGAGAAAATACAATCCTTCATTGGGATCAAATGAAAGACACATTTTTACAAAAATACCAAGACTATTGTAAGGATAATGTTAAAAACAACATTTTTAAAATGCAGCAAACAGAAGATGAAATCCCTGAAGACTACTTAGAAAGGTTCTTATACAACTATCAAAAGTCAAAAATATTTACCACAGACCCAACTGCAGTAAGAATTGTATTCTTGAAAGGTCTCAGAGATGATTGCATAGAAGTTTTAAACTTGTTGAGTTCAGTAGATGTACACCAAAAGCCTTTTACATAAATTGTAGATTACTGTAGGAGATACTCAAGAGGACAAGCTAAAACAGGCAAAGGACCAAGAGATCCTTTTAGCAGAAATACAAAACAAAGCTCAGGGACTGTCACTAGAACTGAGTTAGGAAACTTATTGGAGAACTTTAAAACAGACATCCTGAGCAAAATAAGTAACCAGTTAGATACTCTGAAACTAAAAAAAAAACAAGAAGAAGAAGCTTCTTTAGCAATATTTTTTCATAGATGCCAAAAGAAGCATAATAGCAAGAAAGAATGCCCATTAAATTTCATAGAAATGTATGGTTTGTGTACACTAGAACACCCCACATCTGAGTGTCCAACCTTACTTGAGCTACAAGCAATGTATAGGGGAGGAGGATTCTCACAAAAACAACCATACCCTTCTAGAAGACCTGGAGAGCCCAAAATCCCAATACATTTTATGATCCTAATACACAATATAAACAACAACAATGGGATCCTTCCCTAGTGACCTATCCATAATGGACACCTCAGCAAACTCAACCTTGAAAACAAGGTTGGAGGGGACCTATGTATGGAAATACCTCTTAGCCTACATATCCATAGTACCCTGCAAACATTTCCCAATTACTACCTGGATTCAACCCACCACAGATGCAAGCTTTACTCCCACCTCCTATACAACAACAATTTACAACCCCCTTGAATCCTAATCAACAGCAGCAAGTATCTATAAATGCCAATCAACAACCACAAAACCAAGCTACCCACAATCCTCCAAGACCAACAACAATCCCTACCCAGCCAATCCCTAACCCCAATAATCGACCCACCCACCCTGTGCAGATTACAAAAGTTCAAACCTTCCCCACCTATGAAATTCAACTATGATCGGGGAAAGTTGTAAACCAATAAGATCCCGCAGTAATAATTCAGTAAGAAAATGATAATCATTATGAGGAAGAAAACACTCAAACCACCCCTACAGAAGAAGAGGCCTCTCCTCCTATTCCAATCACTTCTCAGTCTGTATGATTACCCCAACAAATTAATCTCCCACCTTACCTCGAAAGGCTATTAGTGAAGAAACCCGACCCACCCTTGCACAGAGATATAGAAGATCAATTATGAAATGTGTGCATAAAAATACCTCTGCTGCAAGCCATTAAGGATATACCTATATGTGCCAAAATAATAAGGGATATTTGCATTAAGAAACCAAGAAGGAACCTCCCCTTGTTTAGGTAGTGGGACAATTATCTAAATTTATTTATGAAATGCCATACAAATATAATGACCCTGGAAATCCAGTAGTCATTGTCGAAATTAATGGCATTTCTCTACCAAACACACTCATTGATTTGGGCGCAGCTATTAATGTAATTCCTTTTGACACTATGAAAAAGCTCCAAATCAACTAGTTAAGACCAACCCAAGCCATGATCGAGTTGGCAGATAAGTCAGTCATTATCCCTGCAGGAAGTCTAGATGATGTCTCAGTCACTCTAGCTTCTTGGGAATATCCAGTAGACTTTTTAGTCATCTATTCTAAATCATCCTCCAAACTAGGACACCCTGTGGTTCTTAGCCGCCCTTGTCTAGCCACAACAGATGCCTTTATCAGCTATCAGTCTGGTGAGATGACTATATCCAATGGCACACATGCCAAAAACTTGTCCTCTTCCCTCCTGCCCAACTGGCACAGGAAATACCTATTTGGTTAGAAAACCCTTATGGAGAGGAAGATTGCATCAGACCTCTATTAACACTTGAACAAGTAAGAGGAATACAAGAACAATCAGATGAACAAGTCTTAAGCTTATTTTTGGCTGACACAAATTGCATTAAATACCCAAGTTCTTTTACATAATTGTCACATATTTTTAGTTCCGAATTTCAACAAACTTGGCACCCTGATATCACTCAATTATATACTTTATCACCAACCTCCTCAGATAAGGAAGAAACAACTAAACTTATTGATATTAGCCCAGGAAAACCTTTGTATATCAACTCTAGTTTGGAACTAGAACAAAAGACACAAGTGATTGAAATGCTCCAAAGACAATCTGATGCCTTTGCATGGGATTATGTAGACATGAAAGGCATTCACCCTGACACATGCACACATCATATTTACACTAATGACCAAATCAAACCAGTTAGACAGCATCAACGAAGGATGAATCCATCCCTTAAAGATATTGTAAAAGAGGAATTGCAAAAACTCCTTCGAGCCAATCTCATATACTCCATTTCAGATAGTCAATGGGTATCTCCACTTGTCACAGTTCCCAAGAAAAATGTTCAGTGGAGGATATGTGTAGACTTCCGGAAGTTAAACAAAGCCACCCATAGGGATTATTTTCCCTTACCATTTTTCGATCAGGTGCTAGATACCCTGTCCAGAAAGAAGTATTTTTCGTTCTTGGATGGGTTTAGTGGTTACAACTAGATACAAATAGCACCCGAAGACCAGAAGAAGACCACTTTCACTTTCCCTTGGGGCACATATGCTTATAGGGTGATCCCTTTCAGACTTTTCAATGCCCCAACCACTTTTCAAAGAGTTGTCCTAGCCATTTTCTCTAAATTGACCAATGATTGTGTAGAAGTCTACATGGATGACTTTACAGTCCATGGACAAGACTTCCAGGAAGCATTGACTAGTCTAGAAAAAGTCTTGATTAGGTGTATGGAAACAAACCTTTCCTTAAGTAATGAAAAATAAAAAATGATGCTCACTGAAGGTATTTTTTTGGGACATCATATTTCTGGTTCTGGAATGAGAGTTGATCCGAAAAAGATTTATACCATCACACAAATCAGAATACCTTCCTCACAAAAGGAAGTCCGTAGCTTTTTATGACATTCTTTTTACAAGCCTAGCTACCCCTTTATTCAAATTATTATCTAAAGAATTTGAATTTAAGTGGGATGATGAATGCCAAATATCTTTTGAAATTCTAAAACAAAAATTATCAACTACCCCTGTGTTAAGAGGACCAAATTGGTCCCTTCCTTTTCATATCTGTATCGATGCCTCAAACACAGCCCTTGGGGAAGTCCTTGGACAAAGAGAAAATCAAATGCCCTGTGCTATTTACTTCATCGGTAAGAATCTATCTCCAACTAAAGTTAATTATACGGTCAGAGAAAAATAATTGCTAGTTGTAGTCCATGCTATCAATAAATTTAGACACTATATTATAGAATATCAACATTTTGTACACACTGATCATTCAGCCATCAAATTTTTATGAACAACCTATAACAAATCCTAGAGTTACACGATGGCTCTTATTATTACAAGAGTTTAATATCAACATTATTGATAGACCTGGTAAAGATAATCTTGTGGCTGATTTCTTATCTAGAATGATTCATCTAGGAGATAATGCACCAGTAGAAGATAACTTTCCTAATGAAAATTTATTTGATATTTCTACATTCACTCCATGGTATGAAGATGTCTCTAATTATCTTTTGATAGGGAATATGCCTCAGAAATTGTCTCCTAGAGACAAACAGAAAGTAATTCAACTAAGTGCAAATTACATGTGGCACGATGAATGCCTCTACAAAACAGGACCATATTTGGTGATTAGGAGATGTGTAAGGGAAGATGAAATTCATGATATTTTGCAAGCCTGCCATGATGGTCCTTGTGGAGGACACTTCACAGACAAGAGGACCGCTTACAAAGTTCTGCAATCTGGTTACTATTGGCCCCATATTTTTAGAGATGCTAAAACCTATGTATCCAATTGTGATGAATGCCAATGAATGGGTAAGCCTACTGCATGAGACCAAATGCCACTTCAAGCTCAAGTAGTCATTGAACCATTCGAGAAATGGGCATTAGATTTTGTACGACCCATTAACCCTACATCTAAAAAGAAAAAGTATATACTTGTATGCACTGACTATGTGACTAAATGGGTCGAAGCAAAAGCTTTACCAGCTGCAAGTGAACAATCAATGGTAGATTTCCTTTTTAATGATATCTTTACTAGTTTTGGTGTACCACGAAAAATTGTGACTGATCAGGGAACTCAATTTACCTCCCATCTAGTCAAATCTGTTACAGAACATTACCAAATCAAACATAGGAAATCTACACCCTACCATCCACAGGAAAATGGACAAGTAGAATCTACCAACAAAGTTATTAAGTCCATTCTTACCAAAACAATACAGCTGCACCATAAGGATTGGGCTGATAGATTATTAGAAGCCTTATGGGCTTATAGAATCACCTGGAGGAATACAACATGACATACACCCTATGAGTTGGTGTATGGGAAGCAGGTGCTTCTTCCCATAGAATTCCAGATCAAAACCTTCAGGACTGCAGTACAAGTTGGCATGAACTTGGATGAAGCCCAACAACAAAGACTCTTGCAGCTTAATGAATTGGATGAAACYAGGYAGGAAGCACTTCAAAGAACTACCCTCATTCAAGAACAGAGAACAAAATGGCATGACAAGTATCTCAAAAAGAAAAAATTTCAACAAGGAGATTGGGCCCTATTGTATGACAACAGATTCAATAACTTCAAAGGTAAGTTAACCACCTGTTGGATGGGACCTTACAAAATTGACACTATCTACGATAATGGTTCAATCAGGATAAAGACAATTGATGAACAACAGACACCACTACTTGTGAATGGTCACCGGTTGCGAGTTTACAACAAACCTATGTCAAAAGAAGAATTCCTGACTCGTATACTACAGAATTCAAATATGTAGATGATCAGTAAGGAAGGAGACCCTCCTACTGATCCACATTGATTGATTGGTTTATTTGAAATTTTTGTACATAGGTGTGGATCGAATTTTGTTAATAAGTTGAAGGTAACAAGAGATTCTTACCCCCTTTTGTTTTACTTTCGCAATTTCTTTTCTTTTTTTGTAAGTAAATTTCTATAATTTATTTGATCCTTCATGGACATGCTAAACATCAGTTTGTAGGCATCAACAATATTCTGTTCTGCTTCGGTACCAGAAATCCTATTCTGGTCCGGTACCAGCAGTTCGGTACCAGAAGTCTGTCCTTCTGCAGTACTATCAAGACATATTACCTAATTGACAAAGTACACTACGCATACTTCAAAATATTATGTCAATTAATCTGAAGTATGAAGCCATGCAAACAACCACTTAAGCTGGAACCAAGAAGCCGAATGCACTATCAAATGACAGCCCTTGTGAAGCAATAATTTCTTTTGGTTCTGTTGACAACTAAAGGGAAGTATTTTAATTTCTTTTGGTTCTGTTGACAACTAAAGAGAAGTATTTTAATTTTTTTTTTTCTATTACTAAGAAGTATTTTAATTTCTTTTGGTTCTCTTGCTTAAAAAAAAAATAAAAGAAGGACAAAATCCTTACCTATGATTGCTCAAAAGAACCATAATTCGCTTCAAATACTAGAAGTCGCCTTTACCTAGTATTTTAGCATGATTTAAAGGAAAAAAAAATATTAGCCTATAAGTAACTATCTCACCCTAACCAAACTTCAATAGTATTCATTGGATTATCTTATTAAAGAGTAACATATGAGTATATGAACACTCTCTACCATGGGCACACTACCAAAATTTTTATGGAAGAGGATGTACCAGTACCTTAAGGAAACTTTAGGTCATTCTCTTATGGACAAATTCAGACAAAATTATACATCTGGATCACTCTAAAGAAAATAATGTGCATAAAAGTTTATTTTTCCTTCAGACAAATCTTTAAAAGAAATCCAAAAGAAGAGTATATGCCTTCCAACCCAATACCATCCCAGACTGTAAAAATGTTTTCAAACGAGCCTCCCCTATCACCGTGCAAGGCACTCTTTAATAAAAACCAAAATAGGTGACTATGGACAAGAAGCCTCTGATGGAAAAAGGGTTTAAGAGACTAACTCGCCAGGATACTGAACAGGTATGCTGGCAACGGGTACCGGTCTGTGGTATGACTAGGCAAACCCATCAGGGTACTGAACATGCATGTTGGCAATGGGGCATTCTACCTGGGGAAGGAACCTCTCACTAATTATCACAACTACCCCACCAAAGTACTAAACAGGCTTGTTGGTAGTGGATTCTGGTTGAGAAATGTCTCATTTATACTTGTCTAATTGAAAAATTCACTTTTGTCATCCAAAACCAAAAGAGCAAAGGTCATTATTGGCTTTCATGAGATACAAACTCCAGATTAATCAGCAACATAATTGCTTCAAGCAAATGTCCATTTGAGAATCACCCTAATTCAACTTACCGGTATGACATCTAAAGCCTACATTACCTAAGAAGGAAACTTCTTAAGTGTGGAGCCCTAACTAGAGAGTCTAATCTACTTATACTGTAAAATTTATCTATAAAACATCCAATGATAGTAAATGTTTGAAGCTAGTTAGGTGTGATCTGTTCTTATGGAAAACATATAAATATTCCCTGTTTCACTGTTGAATGCTACCTTTTCCAATAATCCATCAAAATAAGGGAAAATTCACTTTTTAGGTATTAGATCATATGCTAGGTGATAAATGTACTTCTGGAATTTGAATGGTTTCTTTTGCTCTTATCATCTTTTCTCCATTATGATATAAAATGTTGATTCTTCTTGCATATAGATATACAACATATTTGGCATGGGGGAAGGTCAAAGAGCCCCTTCAGAACTCTTTTCTAGAATCACATGATCACCCTGCAAAACCAAATACAAAAGAAGATAAGCACAGAATAAAAGAAGTACAGGATATTCTCGTACCAAAGAAACGTCATTCTAAAGGGATGAATTCTGACAATTTACAAGCAGTCGCACATGCTATGGGTATTAATCATACAAAGGTAAAAGCAAAGGTAACATGGTATTTATTTTTCTATGCTCATAAAACTACAATAAGTATGAAAAGATATACTAGATCTTATTACCTTATTATTAAACCCATGCGCCTATCCCTCATACCCATATACCTAAACCTAATCAATCCTTTCATATCTCTTGAACATGCTTAAGGGAAAAAATCATATCAAATATGAAGCATGTATATCAATGATAAGACACAAATATATTTCTTCCTTAAGCAATTCATGAACTTATCTTATATCATGAACCATGATCTAACATCAAATTCACCACCCGAACGTCCAATCACCTATCCCAAAATGATGCCTTGAACACCCAATGTCTTGTCCTCATCATTACAGTAACGGGTAGAAATGAAATGGCTTATTTGGTGGTGAAGCCATCCACATAAGCCTCACCTGGTCATAAATTTTCCTTACGACATCCTTACTTAAACTTACCATTTTCATTACCAACAACATCACCATATTCTCCCTTGTCGTGAGATTTCTCTAGTCCCGAGCCTACTCCTTTCTGGTACCAAACCCTTACCTCATCAATTTGCCAAACCCTTGTTCTACAACCCGATCCTTTTCTCACAACTTATAACGATGGTGGTTAGTAGACATGAACCGGTCTTCCAAATTTATAGGGAAACCGAGGAGTTCCAATTATGTTAAGAAAAATATGCTAGATCAGGATGGATGCCATTTCTGGAAAAATTCACAGGCTGGCAAGAGAAGATATCTCACGAATTTATTCAGAGTTATGATGGAGAGATTTCACATATATGCAATCTACAATTGATAATCAATGAAGTAACCTTAAGGGAGGTCACAGAACTACCTAGTAGAGGAGCCAAATACCTCAAAGTTGTAGGAATAAACAAAGAATTGTGGCAACGATTCTTGAAAGAATATCATGAACACCTTGACTGGAAAAAGGGGACCCCAAGGAACTACATCAAGGAAGAATTTCATCCAATGATTACTAGTCTTCAATGATTTGTCACTTGTGAGGAAAGGTATGTTGTGACCTTCATATATCATCTTAGGCTTCTATTACATTTTGAAGGAGGCCCTGAAATCGATTTTCCATATTTTCTATTGATGAGTTTGAACAAAATGGTAAGAGGTGTTAAATCCATATCCAAAATAGAGAAGACTAGCATTTAACATCAAGGTCTCATTAAAATGCTAGTTTTACATGAACTTAGGAAACAGTGGATTAGTTGGAAAACCCTTATCACTCAACACCTTCCCATAGAAAACAAACCTATGGAGGAAACCCAACATGCTCCAAAGAAAAATAAGGAACCTCAAAAGAAAAAGGGAATGAAGGATAAGACAACTCCACCATCATCTAGGGCAGTGAGCCAACATGAAAAAGCAGGGTCCTCTTCCACAGTCAATAAAACTTTTAAAAGATCTGAATCAAAAGTTAAAAACAAATTAGTTGAGGAGGCTTCAACGGTGACAGTTGAGAAAGAGGGCCATCTGACAGAAATGATGAAGAAAGGGAAGCATAGCTTAGAAACTAAAATTAAATAGTCTGTGGCACAACCCCTTGTCACCATTTCACAATTAGAAAAGAAGAAAAGGAAGCCTATGAGCATCCCTGATCTGGTACCTCCTTGTAAAAGAACCATGAGGAGCATGGCAAAGAAGGGAAAAACAATATTCAGTCCTCATACACAGGAAGATCCAATCGATCTTACCTCCCCTTCTTAGGATTTATCAGTCCAAGATGACATCCCTAGTTTGACCGAGGAGCAAGCCACTATTACTTTATGTGGGATGAGGGAGGAATTCAAGGAAAGGGAGTGAATCTAGCCAATCATGATGGAGTCAACAAAGACCTTGACAAAAGAACAAATGAAGAAAACAATTGGGGAATTGCAAAAACAAAATCAGGAACTCAAACAAGAAGTGAAGGAATACCAACTCTTGGACAGGTATATCAAAAAGGAAAATGAGCAATTGAAAGCAACCAGCCAACAACTTCAAGATGACCATGAAGAGACTGCTAACAATCTGAAGAAGGTATTACGACTCCTACAATATGTTAGGGTCATCAAAAGGGAGCTGAAAGAAGAGGCTTCAACCATCAACATCATTGATCCACCAAAGTAAAGAACACAGTCTCAAGTTTTGAAAATTTTGTGTTTTTTTCCAGTTGCATGAGGACATGTAATGATTTTGGCATGGGGGAATGTTGAGACCCGAAATTGGCATCCCCATTACCCTTTTATACTCTTCATTTATACCTTTTTGGCCTACCTAGAGCTTGGGTGAATGACAAGAACGCTACCATTAGCCAGTGATAAGGTCATAAGGTAAAGTATGGTTAATTCATGCATTTTGTGGTTTATAGAGTTAAGGAATTAAATATTTCATGTACTAATGCTTTAATTTATCATATATAAATCTTTGACCTCTAGATATCCAGTGTTCTTGTACCATCTCATCTATCTGGTACCTGCACACCAACACTACCACTGTCTGAATCTGGTACCAAATGCATCCAGTACTAAAATCTCATCTATTGTGATATGGTACCAACGGTCATGGACTGTCATGATTTGGTACCACCATTTGCGCACTTTTTTGATCCAATACCATCTACCTGTCATGATCCGGTACCAATATAGAGAATCGAATGTACCAAGTTTAGCTCCAGATCACCCAAGACAATTGGTGGATGTTTATTTTCTTTAGCAAGGCTATGTTAGAATAGTTTTTTTATTGCCTCATCCTCATGCACTTCGTGTCATGAGGATGAAGCTAAAATATGTAACCAAATAATTAAATTTAAACATTTGACTGATTTGAAAATCATTTCATCTCCTTGTGTTTCACGACTAAGACTATTAAATAGCCATGGAAAGGATGGTGGAAGGGTAGGAGAGTTAGCATATTACCATCATGTGAAACAACGTATGATATTGCAGAACATATTCTAAGTGAAGACTAATAGAAGAACGCCATTTATCTCCATGTCTTGATTGTCTATGATCAAATATGAGTTCAGTTGTTAATAAAAGTTTGATGTTATGTTTTGAGATTTGAGTGAGAGTAATGTGTGGGTTGAAGATAAGCCTTCTGTAGACTTTAGTATCTAACCTTTTGAAGTAGAAAGGGCCCACTTCCCAACAAAGGTTATCATCTTCGTAGATTAGCATTAGCATTTGTTTTCAGTAGTGTAAACATTAAATCAGCTAATGCTTTGACTTTGTCAGATGATAACAGTACAACTTAGACTAGGATTTCCATTATATAATTGTTTAGAGATCTTTATTTTCTCTGTTTTTGCAAATGCTCTGTTTTTATGAATTTGGTTTTTAGACATGAATGTTGGCAGTAGTGGTCAGACATATTTGAAGGAGAACTAGTGAAGTCCACAACAACACATTGTGAACCACAACATACTTAGTATATTGACTATTGAACGACCCATGCTATGTCTTGATGATTAATGTATGATTTCCCTTTCAGAAGTGTGGATTGCATAGTTAGTTTTCTGGGTCAGATAGAAAAGTTGATTTGTCAAACCAACTCCATATCATACTTGCATGTTCCATAATGGAGTGGGTAGCCTCTCTATGAAATACAACCAAAGTGCATTGCAGTTTTCTATTTTGATTTGTTTCCAGCATGCATAATCTAGTTTAATTCTATACTCGTGACATTAGAAATTACCTTTCTTACTGGTGTCTTGTAACTCTTTTGATTACGAATCCTGGATTCATAATTAATGAGTTCATTATACTAAACATATAAGCAACACAACACATATTCAATAGAATGCATGATAACATTCAAGCATCAGTAGCACAAACATGCATAACATATAAATTAAGCACAAACTGATACTTATATTTTAGCTGGAGTAAATCCACCAACTACGTACAGACCTTCCATGAACCTCCCAACCATAGAACATGTTTCTCATCACACTCAGCAGTGGGTCACCCATGATATGGGACTAAGCTCCACCCAAGTCAAGGGAATCCTAAACTAGGATGAGGTCACATGAAATTGCACAGTACAAATGGAAGGGTTCTCTCCAAGAGCCTTCTTATGCCCACTACTCACGGAATCTCATTCCCCACATGCCTGTTCCACCTGGGAATATACACCTTCACAAGAATAGTCCACTGGTGCTTCCCCTCCCTCTCTGGGTCTCATCAACAGGCCAGATCATGAATTCTCGGAGCTCCATAGCTGGTGCTGGAATCTCTCTAGGAGAAAACAACTTCCCAACAAACTCTCTCACCTAGAGAGAGCTGCTCATAGTCCTAAAATCCTGGTTCTTTAGTCACTTTCAACTCAATTCCTGCAAGCTGAGGACAACATCCATTGGTCAATACAACTTAGGAAAATAGAAGGAAAGAAGCCACACTTAGTCCAGAAACTGCATGGCCACAACTGCCAATAGTTATGACACACACATGACATAGACATATACAGTATGCTCAGGCTTCACAGAAGATGCAACTCATTCCATGGGCTACCACTGGTTTCAAGGTGTGTGACCAAAGAACAAAACACAGAGGTCATGTGTAGAGGCAAAACAAGTTCAGATAAGCATCGCAATGAACTCAGGCGGAGGATGGAAGAATGACCCGTGAACCCCCAATACAACTTACACTTCATCTTTTAACTGCATGCACCTAAGTCAAGACTTGTCTTCCTGGAGCTAAATGCATTCCCTTTTGCACACTTTCCTTTTCAAAGAACTTAGGACAACACTTGGTCAATTGTCTACCTTATCCTTTAGGAAATAATAATAAATTATTATCCCCTTTAGAGGTAAGCCCCCTAACTTATCCCCTAGGCCCACACACTTAGCCTCCTCCCTTACCCAACCTTGTGGAATATTAGTCCCCCATCACTCTTTCTTCATGGTCGGTCTGCACGCAGCGATGTTTATATTTTATTAATGATCTACATAATTACATATACAAAATTAGGATCCTGGCCTTTAACACCTAGGCTCTCTAGCCTAATAAACACATAAGCCCACCAGATTATATACAGTTGGCTCACCAAGCTATAAACATGATTACAATTCATAATATAACTGGGGCTCGTCCTTGGGGATATTAAAATCCCCTCCCTTATTTTTTCACTGTCCTCAATGAAACTCTTTACACAACATAAACAAGATTTCCAAAATCTTCAAAACGATGTGGGTATTCTACCCGCATAGCATCCTCATTCTCCCATGTCGCGTCCTCAAGACCGTACCAAGTCCACTGAACCTTTACAAGCCCTATGGCTCGATTCCAGAGCTATTTTCTCTTTCATTCTAATATGTGCACCGGATGCACTTGCAAGACAACTTCTTGCTCCACCTGAATCATATTCCAATCGATTACATGATTAACATCAGGTATATATATTTCTTAAGTAATGAAATATGAAACACATTTTGTACAGTCATGGATGGAGGTAATGAAAGCATATATGAAATGTATATATATGTATATATAGACAATTTTAATAACATTATAACATGTATACAACATACACAACATACAATAAATAGAGAATTGTACTTATCTTTTAATTCAGAAGACCTTCCACTCCTTAGCAGGTCTATGAATCCATTGGGGCAATGGCTTCCCAAGATAGCCATGGTCCATAATCCTTATCCACATGGTCTAGGCCAAGGTATCAAACCTCAATAACACTCTGACCATTCAAACCTCAGTAGCACTCCAACCAGCGGTCTCTCATTCCCCACATGCCTGTCCCACCCCAGAAGTGTACACCTTCACTGTCACATAGTCCATCAGTTGCTACACTTCCCTTTCCTTGGGCTTCAGCAACATGCTAGCTCAGGAAGTCTCAGAGCACCATGTCTCCCGAAGTTCCAACTACCCTTAGATATTTCCAACAACATCTTCTCAAGCTACTCTTTGTAATCAACATTCTAACTTTAATCAACATCATCTCATCTGCATCACCCACATGCAGTTATCATGAGAAAAAATAAAAGAATTCATTTAGGAACTTCAATTAGTTCAAAAGGGAATTCAACTTTTTTCCCAAAAAATGAAATTCTATTTCATAATTCGTCTTGGCTATTTCCATATTATGAATGTAGCCATCCTTGTAATTTTCCACAGGCACCAAACTGCATACCATTTTCCTACAGGGCTTCATCTTCCATAATGCCAACAATTGTCAGTATTTGTTGTACATCATAATTCAATTGCAATATGTACAAAATCTTATGAAGTGATCTTAGAATTTCCTGCACCTAGCAATTCAGTCACAATCACCCAACATTTTAATGAAATAGAATGACTCATCATTCTATGCATATGCATGTTCATAATTAATAACAGTAAGTTTATTATTTCAATTTTCTGAACATAAAATTTGTTGTAGTCTCTATTCCTGTGACTACCTGGCTTGCAACTTTTTCATTGCAATGTTTAACAGTTCCTGAAATGTTCTCAACTTAATGAGTTAGCAACATTTCATCCATTAGTATAATTATTTCCATGCAATAATATATATGCATGTACTTACAAAACATATTAAACCATTTCATTTAGTATACAATTATATCACTTACTATGCATGAGTTCAATTCTCAATGCATACTTATTCAATGCACCTTGCATTGAATTACACAATGCTCTTTATCTCAGTCATGTATCTCACCATCCATGAGTTGGAATTCTGGCCAATGTGTTGACACATTCTCCACACACTTCCTATTGTCTTCCCAATTAATTGGATTCCTTTCTTTTCAACCTGAACACTACACCAAGAATATAGTTCTGTGGTGTTCATTAGTGCTAGCAAAAAGGTTGCAGCCCAAGTTTTATTTAAAAGTAGGAAGATTTTAGTACCTTTGTGGCTCATAACCTTTCCATATCCAACCATGCCCTGGTCTCATACTTGAATAGCTTACTGACATTCATTCTTATAACAAGTTCTTATCTTTTAATTTTCTTTGGTTATTACCCCATAACATGACATTCTACTGTGTTAGTGTGTGCATTCAGAAGCTAAAAATCTTTGAATTAATATAGGCCTCCAGCGTTTACCACATCGATTGGTATGCATTAAATAATATAATCATGTGATTTTATATAATAACTCTGGATGAGGAAACTCTTACCTAAATTTCCTTTCAACAATTATGCAAAAAGAGTAATAAAAACTCATACCTGCATGATTTCCATTAATAAATTTTATACTACCTGAATATATGATTGCAGTAGAAGCTTTCATGCTTCTTTTATCAAACTTATAACCATCGCTTCAGCCCTTTGTTTCTTCTTTCCTTATGCAACAACATTGCCAACAACACTTGCAAACATGAAAGCATTCTTTCCTCTGGCTGACCCAACAGGCCATAACATACTTGTCGCCACAAAAATTGCAGCAACTTCTTTCTCCCTATAAAATTGTTTCTTGTTGATCCCATAAGTATTCAATTCTTCTTGGATTCTTGAATCTTCGTGTGCTCCCACCATGATCACTATGCATGATTATTCATGCCCTAAGCACTTTCAACGTAGTGCCCCCACCTTAGCGAGGTCTGCTGACCTCCTGGTCAATGGATCTTCAACTCTCAGAGCTGGGGCAGCTCTTCGGGTCCATACTATAACCTCCACGAAACAAATCCACATGCCTTGCATGAAACCTCACCTGCGAGAACTAGTGGTGGGTGCAAGCTTCCTCTACATGACCACCGACTATGACCACATGCCTATCCAAAAGGTGTTTCAGGATTTCGTGTACCGGTGTTTCGATATGAGTCACCCTCGAATCTATCTATCCATGAAATCTGAAATAAGAGTCTAGCACATGCTATCTCTTCTCTTAACTTCCACAGGCATGACCTCTAGCTATGACCTGGGGCCCAAATTCTGAGTGCTACGGAACTTTACCCTTCATGAACTTCAAGGATTAGCTCTCCTCCTTTCTCCCGAGGTCTGAACTTCGGAACTCCATTCACCTTAGATCAATGGTCCAAAAATTTATGGCTTTCGACAGTCCAGATCAGTTCCTCGCAAATCGACAATCCACGTTTCGTGGTTTCAAAAAATAGTTCCCCTCTTTTCTTCTGATCTCTAGTTTTCTGAAATCCATGTGAGTCAGATCCAATGACTCATAGCTCCTCGTAATCCAATGGTGTGGATCCTTTCTCATGAATTGAGACTTCGCGGTTCATGAAATCATAAAATAGTTCTCTTGCCCTTTCCAACTTCTAACTTCACGAAATTCAAGTGCATCAGATCAACGACTCACACTCACTGTGATTCAATGGTATAGATCTCTCCTCGTGAATCACATGTTCACGTTTCAGGATTTTCGAGAGAAAATTCTTCCATTCTCCCAACTCCCAATTTTCGATTTCCTAATGAAAGGAATCAATGGTTCAATCTTCTTTGAGATCGATGGTTCACTACCTCTCCTATGCTTTTGAGTGTTGAATGACTCTCAGCCTTATCCTCCTCATAGTTTCTTTTGATCTAACGATGCACGACTATCGACACTTCTCCCTCCAAGGATTCCTACCGTCTGTTTAGGTTCTCAATGAATTCTTTCCAAATATCTTGGCGTAAATTATTCTAGACTTGACTTCCTCCCTAACTTGAAGGATTTTGAATATTTTGAAGGCTTCGATGGTGTTTTCCCTCTTGATCTTCTGTTAATGAAATTTTAACTTCACCCTAGTGCACACTTGCACTTTGCGTGAGAACTTGCACTATTTCTCCATGAGATTTCAAATTGCTTAGTCTCTAAGGGACTCATCCCTTCTACATCTTCCAAAATACTTATGATGCCCACCTGGCATGTTCTTCACTCAACCTCCTGAGCTTTTGAACTTGAAACAACTTCCCTTTGTGCACACTCCTTGCACTATCTCTTTTGATCTTTAGTACTTAGAATGAATCTGTCTACCATGCACTCCTTGTGTTATATCTTCTGAGATTTTTGATTTACTTAGTATCCTAAGGGTCTCAGCCCTTCTGTTTCCTTTCAAAGGAAAATTTTGTGCCCTCCTGGCAACCTTCTACTCAAACCACACCTTATTGAGAATTTTCTACATAGTGTTCAACAATACATACTAAGTATCTTCCTCTAATACTCTTCTCCCTGAAATCGACAAATATTTCTCTCCGTGCACACTTGCACTCACCTGATGCCTACCTAGCAGAGCCCTACATAGTTCTCAGTGACTCTATATCTCTTTGAACTCAACACAGAGTTCTTCCTATGCAGTCCTTTCACTTTTGTTGATGAAGGTTCAACGGTATCTCTCCTGAGCTTCTCTAAGGTTAACTTACCTATTTAAACACACTCTTGGTAGACAATGTGCACTTCTTGCACTCGAAAACAAAAGGAAGAGAAATAATTTAAACTTATTCAATACTTCACCAGTTTACGCATTCAAACCAGTTAATCTCTGAACATTCCCATGTCACCTTTTTTGACATCACTTACGTTTTCCAATTGCGAGGGCATGTAGTAGTGGTTTGGATTAACCCTCCTTTCATCCCAAAATTATTCTGACATTGACACATAACCCCTCGGTGAATCCACGGTTTGGATTGTGGGACCGCCTTGGAGAATTAACTCCCATGCAACTTGGGTCCCCGCAATGCCTCCTAGTTGTTGATATTGGTGTATCGTGATCAACGCCATTGTGGGTCCTTCGACATTTAACTTCATTATGTAACCTTGGGTCCCACTAACCATGCTCATATGGAGTTCCACGTGGTGGAATACTAGTGGCTGACTCGTGGCCTAATCAGATGGGTGTCACATGTCATGTTCCATATGGAATTTAAAAATTCTACGTGATCAAAACCCACTGACATGTGGCACACAACCCATGTGTCCATGTAAAACCAAGTGACATCATCATGAATCACTACTTCGACTCTTCGGGAGCTTTCTCCCTTCACTACTGTGTTTGATCTTTTAACATTGGCTTGATCCAATGGTCGAGCTCTCCTCTCCAAATCTATGGTGTAGACCCACTTCGGAGCTTCCGGCTTCGACCCTTCTCTTGTTTCTAACATTAGACTTCATTGAAGTCATGAAGTCCAAAGGGATTTTGGGTTAACTCCTCTACACCTTCCCCAGTTCTGATGGTCATAAGGGATTTCCATTCCTTCTGAACAGATTCTATGACGCAGAACAAAATTTGTTACTTTGTGGATTTCCAAATGAATTCATGGCTAACTACCTCGCAACACTACCAGATCTTACCGTCATGAAGGATTCTCCTTCTCTCGAACAGATCCTAAGGTCCACATTACTCTGTGACCCAACACCACTTCTATCATGATTTTATGACATCGATACTCGTCTCGAGCTTCTTAACACTGTTATCACTGAAATTTCATCCGCAAATGGTTACAAGAATCCAGCATCATCAAACAGTTATGAGGTCACCCATGGACCAAAATTACCATAAAATCATTTCCAAAGGGTCAAAAACTATACAACCAATGACAAAATTAAAGTGCGCTATGACTACACAAGGTGCCTGCACACATGCACAAAACAGAAATGTAGAAAAAGTGCACATGTGCCCGATGCGCGACTGTGGTCGCTAAAAGCCGTGCACATCTGAGAATGGTGTATTTATGAGAGTGGTCAGCCTCCCACCCACTTCTGTTTCATCTTCCAAGTTGATTTGACACTCAAATCTGGACTGGATCCGACTGGGTGGTTGGTCAAAGACCTAAAAATGCCCTAATTAGCCTCTTTTCATACTACAATATGGTTTCACAATACCTCAAAGAGGTGCTATAAAACAAGGCCATGGGTGAACTTCATTCTTAAGGAATTCAATAGCAAATTTATTCTACTACTATTCTCTTGAGGAATCCTCTATTCTCATCAAGAGTATACTAGCACCATTACATTGGGCAATCCATCTCACCCCTTGAGTGGATTAGCAAGGAATTCTTTCACCATTTTCACTCAAAGTTGTAAGAAGAGCTTATTTGTGGGGGTCCAAGAGCCCTCCCTTAGAGGAATAAGGGACTCATAGTCCTCTTTCTTCTTGGTGTTTTCTTTCACTGATATAAACCTTACCATTGGTGACATGGGTCTTATTGTTTTTTTCGTTCTTATGTCCCTATGCTCACTAGTTTAGTTGTTATTTTATTTCTTAGTTTAATCCTTAGTTGTTCTTTTATATTTCTTTCTCTAACCCTTTTCCTTACAACTATCCTTCTTAGCAAACCCAACTAAGCTTTCAAGCACCTCTGTTTTGCTCATCTAGGTGGCAAAAGAGGCGCAACAGATTGGCGACTCCACTTAGGGAAGGTATCAATTTCCTACCCCATTTGGGTTTTTATAGCTCTTCTTTAGGTTTATTTAACCTGCAGGTCCATTAACTAGCCCAAGATGACCTATAAAACATCCAATTCCAAGTTGAATGGAGAGAATTCCATCCAAAATTTTCTTTCACAGCCGTGTGTCAGTTGTGCATGGGTTTTTTGGCCCGCAGACACACATCGTGCCCACATGTGCTTAAACCATAGTTCTGTTTTGTGCACCCACACCCAAAATCTCATTTTGATCTATGCACAAGTGCTCAATGCACCTCTGTCTACACTGAGACCCACGCGCCTATGAAAAAAACTACACATTGTAAGGTTTTTTGTGATTTGGGGAAGGCCTCTAGCCTTCTTAAAAGTGATTTCATGCATGTTGTAAGCTACACCACACTTAGTTCCCTCTTCATATAAAGGGATTAGTCAAAACACATAGGCACTTAGGGGGTTTAAAATCATTATTTCCTCTTTTTCTTTCATTTTCGCCACATGGATGGATTGCTTTGACTAAAAGTATAAGTTGGAATCATTTCTAAATCACATAAAACTTGCATTGGGACTAGAAGTTGGATAACAATCGCTTAGTATGCTCTTCTCTCGTGCTTCCAAGCGACCTTGAGAATAAAAAAAAAATTGTAGGACAATTTCATCTCCCTTAAAAAAAATTAAAACCTTTAGGAGAGGACAACCGCCCCTCTTGGGACTCCTCTTAGTTTATTTTCCAAACACATCTTAATATTGTAATGGGCCCATACATGCCCACATGCTACAAAGATAGGATAGTGTTGAAATTTACTTTCTTATATTAAATCACTAAGGAAGTTTAAAGGTTTTGTAATGGGCCGATACATGCCCACATGATCACAATCTAGGATAGTTTCAAATC
>JASDQU010736593.1:0-14955 GCA_032191745.1 Picea mariana
TCAGGTTCATAAATGACCTCATCTATTACAAAGGCCGGATCTTTTTAGTTCTTGGATCAGCTCTCAAAGCTAAGATCCTACATGCATGTCATAACTCACCAGTAGCAGGGCATCAGGGCATCAATAAGATGTACAGGCAGGTGAGAGAGGTTTTCATGGAAAGGCCTCAAGGAAGATGTGATGAAGCATGTCAAAGAATGCACTACATGCCAAGAAAACAAGGATGAGCACACACACCCTGCAGGACTATTGCAGCCCCTACCTATTCTAGAGCACAAGTGGGAAAGTATATCCATGGATTTCATCACCGGGTTACCCAGAGCATAGGGGAAAGATTGCATTTTCATGGTGGTAGACAGGTTGACGAAGTTTGCATACTTTTTTCCCATAGCCACAAACTTTAGTGCAGCACAGGTGGCCGAATTATTTTTCAGAGAGGTGTTCAAACTACACGGCCTACCCAAAACCATCATCAATGACAGGGACAGCAGATTCATGAGTATGTTTTGGCAGGATTTGTTCATATTAGTGGGTACGACAATGACTCCTAGTACTAGCTATCACCCTCAGATGGATGGTCAGACTGAGATAGTCAACAAATGGGTGGAAGGTTACCTCAGAAACTACGTAGAAAGACAACAAAAAGCATGGGTCAGATGGTTACATTTGGGAGAATATTGCTAGAACACCACCCAACATATGTCCATTGGCATGCGACCCTTTAGAGTTTTATATAGATATGATCCTTTATCATTTGTGGAGATTGCATTTGGTGATAGCAGGGCTCCGATGGTACAGGATTGGATACAGCAGATCCAAGACATTCTCAGGGAATTGAAGGATCATTTACAAAGGGCACAAAACCAGTAAAAGGTCCAAGAAAACAAGCACAGAGTTGATCGTACCTTTGAGGTTGGCGATTTAGTCTATTTGAGGTTGCAACCATACAGGTAGGCCTCCATTGAGAGAAGCAGAGTGGAGAAACTACAACCATGTTTTTTTGGACCTTATAAAGTCAGCAAGAGGATAGGGGGAGTAGCTTATGAGCTAGAGCTTCCACAGGGTAGCAAAATCCACAACGTTTTCCATGTCTCGTGCCTTAAAAAATCCCTCGGTCAACACGTCAGGCCTATTGAGGCATTGCCTCCCATGGATGAAGAGGGAAAGCTTGTTTTGATTCTAGAGGAGGTGTTAGAAGTCAGAGAGAAGAGGCTCTGAAACCAAAGCATCAAGGAGTATCTGATCAAGTGGAAGGATTTACCCATTGAGGATGCCACTTGGGAGTAGGATCACGTGGTTAGAGAAGCAGGTTTGGAATTGCTTGAGAACAAGCAATTTCAAGCAGGGGAGACTGTAATGTCCCCCACCTCTTAGAGAGGTGATGAGGAGACTCAGTGGCCTGGGCACCCCCACTAGGTCATAGTCTCACACTGAGGGGGGAAAAGTCAAGAATTTAAAAGTTATATTTTTAAGTTGACTTAAGAAAGGAAAAGGATAAAGGAGTAAAAGATAACTCAACAGAAAAATAGATGATTAACCTTGGGAGTTAACCTAACTCAACAGAGAATTTGAAGGAGAAGTATAAGTAAGAGGCTGGGGTGCACCTATTATTCATTCTGGTTTTGGATTAGAATTTTCTATTGCTCTTGAGCATTCAGTTTGGGGGTTTGCTGTACAAACCCTTGTGAGCAACTCAGTGGTGAAATATCCACTCACCTTGTTCCGCAACTTGGTCTCGGGGATGAAAGACTCCTCCACACCATTTTAGTCTCATCCCATCTCCATCTAGTGCTTCAGAAGGGGCAGGACCATCAGTTTGAGGGATTTTCTGGAGGGTTATCATCATTCTACATTTGTCTGCAGATTGGGACATCTTGGAGCCATAGGGGACGTCTTGTAATTCAGTAAAACTCAGATCTAGGGAGATCTGCTTGAGATCTGATTTTGAAACTTATCCCACGAGATTCTCATAGCCCGATCTATATTTTTGGAGAGTTTCAGAGCATTTGGAGGCCTCCTTCATCAGGGCCGAACTAGCTAGGGTTTCAGTCATCTAGTGGGGCACCCCATTCAGTGGGAAATTCAGATCTACGGAGATTGAGAGGGATCTTGGAGATTCAGGCACCTGGGTTATTGTTACCATCGCCCGATCTATATTCTTGGAGAGTTTCAGAGAATTTGGTGGACTCCTTCATCAGGGCCGAACTAGCTAGGGTTTCAGTCATCCAGTGGGGCACCCCATTCAGTGGGAAATTCAGATCTACGGAGATTGAGAGGGATCTTGGAGATTCAGACACCTGGGCTATTCTTACCATCACCCGATCTATCAATCGACATATTTCTTAGGGTCATTGGACACTTTTGGCAGCAGGGCCGAGTTATTGAGGGTTTCAGCCTTCTATTGGAGTGTGGCATTCTTCAGCTGGAGAGTTTGGCATTCAGATCTGCTTGTATTGATCTTCATTTCTTATTCATCCTTTGGAGGCATTATTTTGTATTAGCAGGAGCATTTTGTAGTAGCTCATATCTATTGCTTGTACGACTATCTGAGGTTTATGCCAGATCGGCCATCTATTGTATTGATCTTACATTGTTCATAATAAAAAGGTCAGATCTTTTCTTGTGCTTCTACATCTTGAATATATTGTGATCTCCATGTGTTGATGAATCTTGTATGCACTTAATAACTCAATAAATTAGGAGTAGTTAGTGATTCCAAGAAAGAATTTGGCTTGGGATCATTACACTGGGGTGTTAAAGTAATTAAAGAATCCTTGTGGTAACTCGATGTACCATTTTGTTGTCAAACTCATGAGAGTTCATTGGAAAAGTCTTAATCTAATGGAGTCGTCCATCAATGATTTGGATGAACACCAAAAATGAAAAGTCATAAGATGATTATTCAAATCTTCTCCTGCTCGAACGTAAAATTTAGGAATGTTGGACAATAGTTTGGCCGGTATGACGAGCCAATAAGGAGAATGTAAAATAGGATCATTCAAAATCCTAGACAAATCTGGTAAATCCAAAGTGGATAGGAAAGGCAATTGTTGGTTCACTTGAGGAAACTGGTAGTTATGAGGGAGAAACCCTGTAGGTATACTAATAGGACCATAAGAAGTTTGGATATAATTAGACAGTATTGATAGACTCGATTATGGAGGATTTTTAGGAAACTATCCCATAGGGTTGGGTTGATTAGGTATGTTTCCTTGAAAAGGAACATTATATTGAAATTTTTTACCCCAAGTGGGATTCAAAGAACCTGGATATGATTGACCAAGGTTAGGGGGGAAAAAAGAGTTGACTTGAGGATGTTGCCTCCCAGGCGGTTGTTGATTTCCTTGGAAAAGAAGATTCCAAGGTTGAGATTGTAACACAGACACATTTGTCCATAAACTGGTTTATGGGCTCCAACTTGAGGTTTTCCTCAAATATGAGGTTTCCCCCCAAATTGAGGTTGTCCCCCCATCTTGAGGTTGACCTCCGGCAGGAATCTGAAAACCATAAGTGACAGAAGGAACAATGCCTCCAATTGGGTTGGAGACACCCAGGCCAAGAGGATTAGATCCTCCTAACAAAGGTGGAGGAGGAAGGTATGACCCTCCAGAAAGAATGAGGGCAGGTGTAGGAACAAACTGACTCGCAACATTATACCTAGGAGGAAAAAAGAGTCTAGACCCTCCGTATGGGTTCTGGGTAGGGATAGCAATGGAAGTATTCAAAGCTATATACCTAGGGGAAGTGATGAATTTTATCTAGGYGGAAGTGGTGTTCCAATAGGAGCTTGAGAGATAACCACATTTTTGGTAGAAACCATCGTAGCTTGTGGAACCATAATAGAATGGTCCATCTAGAGAGGAAGAATCAAGTGACAACCAACCAACAATTGGTCTGGAATGATGGTGACACTACTGGTAGTACTAGTAAAATTGTCTAAAGGTACCATATAAGTAACAAACATTAGGCATTTGTGACGCGATAGGTTGATCAAGACTCACTCCTAGGTTTCCATAAAGATCGCGTACTATCAAAGGAACATAACTAGGATTAGATATTTCGACAGTGTGAGCCAGGGTCCTAAATGATTCACTATGAAAAAGTGGATCCTCTACTCCGGATCCTGCGTTAGGTCCAATAGGTACTTCAATATTCTCAACAACAACAATTTCTCCTGACGATTTCATTTGAAGCAGATGCGGATCTCGTCTAATTCTTAATGAAGGGTTTGGGGGAAGTCATAATGCCTCTAAGGAATCCAAAACAATTCAAAATCCTTCCAAAGAGTGTGTGCTTCCAACTTCAGAAGCTACTTTGTTGTTGACTACTCCCTTGGGAGAGCCTTCTGGTGAGTTAGGAAGCAAAGGTTGGTAGCCTTACAGATCTTCCAGGGGTAGACCTTGTATCCTACATGAATGGTGAAGGCCAATGTTGGTTGAACCAAGTAAATGACTAAAACAATCTATGGCCAACTAAGGAAACACACAACAGTCACTAATAAAATCTAGAAATCAAACCAAGCAAACAAACCTTTGTATTATAAAGTCACTAGTTGGTTATGAAATCCAACGTCATGAAGTCAAGACAAGAAGGGGATGGGATAAAGAAGGTGGAAAATTTATGTTGATGACCTGCTTAACAAACTTACACTCTGGTGCAAGCTCCCACACATAATTGTGGGTATACCTTCCAAGGAGCTCGAGTGAGTTTGGCCAACGTCGATTCCAGATACCGTGAATACTTGCCCCTTCACAGTCACCTCGTGTAAAGTCCCTAAAGAGATAGGCTACTAGGGTTACCGACTACAACAATGATGCCTGGGGAAATATTTGACAGTCTGATCCAAGTGCAAAGGCAGGGAATCTAGCCCAAAATCAACTCGAAATGATTCCACTCATAATTATGGGTATACCTTCAAGTGACCCCCAATAATATGCACAATCTCTACACCAATACTAACAAATAAGGGTGAGTAACTCTTCCATTCTTAATGCGACCTAAGGTTTGACCCTTGTGTGAGAAGGGCTTCTCAGGACAAAATGTAGCTATTAGATTTGAACTCTCCCTATCACAAGATACTGTTGTGTGTTTTTATGCTTTGGAGAGTGTGCCTTACAACCTATTCCAAAGAGCTATCCTAGCTAGTGTTGGTGAAAAATATCCCTAGAAAATAAAAGTTTTTTAATAAATTTTAAATGTATGCTTGTATTTTAGAGGCTGTTGTTTACTCAAAAGGGAGATGGAAGTGAAATTGATGAAGTTGTGACCTTGACCCAAGGAAATGAAATGAGAGATGAATGTGGAATTTTCAATTCAATGAACTCTAATTATAGTAGGGAGAAGGTATTTCTTTGAAGTACAAAAGCTACGAATTGCAATTTCTTAATTTCGAATGAACACAATTCCAAACAATCACGTACTACAAAATTTTCCAATTCTTCTCTTTAACAATTTCGAATGTAAAAATTCTCTTATGAAATATTACTAAAATGAATAAATGAATTTGGTTCTTCCTTTCCAAAAAAAAAAACTAGAGATGCAATGAAGAAAGGAAAATGTAATCCAAGAAAATCAAGATATTCACAACACAATTCGAAAACAAACTCGTAATATAGACAAAAATAAAGATGGAAGCAAAGTTTTTGTCAAATATAAACAAAAAGTGTTTCCCAACCAACAAGCAATATGATAAGTGAAATCAAACCAAAACTCTAAAACAAACTAAACGACCCTTTTTCAAACAAGCACTCAAATCAAGAACCCTAGATTATATCCTTGAGACAAAGATCAAAAGCAAAAAACTTGAAAAATCACCAAGAAATACTTTCAATCATTGAAAACCAATCATGGGCAAGATTTACACTCATGAATCAATCAGACATTGGTATCAGAAGTCCACCCTAGGCCTCAGAGGAACATTTGGGTGAAAAAAGATAAACTAACCCACTCCAACAAAATCTACAGGAGTCGTCACAGGCTGGGTATGGGACACAATGCGATGAGATAAGGTAGTTGTAGGATGCTAGTAGAGCATAGTGCAATGTATTTGCACTGGATTGGTCAAGCAGAGTGTGATATATTAGGGTCGTCGCAGGCTTCCACTAAGGTGCAGTGCGATGATCTATGTAAATGAATAAAAATGGGAGAAAGACGAAAAATCCAAATGAACTTCTAGACCCAGGGAGTCTAGATGGATCACCCATTGACTCAGAGAGTAGATTCAATCAAAGGAAAGTAAGCTAAAATCAAGTGGGAAATAAAAAATAAAAAGGGAAGTTGTATCTCCAATATGGTTGCCAATTTTGTTATGGGATTAATCGGTAAATGCATACGTGAACTAATCTCCCTAGATCGACCTATATCTAGAAAAAAATAGAACAAAATATGATGCTTTCCCTAAGCTCTAACTATTGAGTTCACTACTTAACAAAAGATAAGCAACATACCATTTAAATATCGCTTCCTCTTTCCATTGTCATCCTAGTTCCACTCCGACAGTCCTGTGATATTGAATCTGTAAGGGAACAGAAGCAAACCAAAGTGAAAGCAATATAATAAACTCAATGAGAAACTATGTACGTAATCAAGGAATCATACAGTAAAACAAGGCAAGTTTTATGGGAAAGAAACATATCACTACATTATATTGAAATTAAAGTGGAGATTACAACCAAAGCCTTGATGTCGCAAAGTCCCCTTTCGATGGCCCTTTTCTCCGACACACACACTTGCTCCAAGATTGAATGAAGAAGATCCACATTGACTTGATGAAATGAAATGAAGCCCTCAAGTATGAACTGAAGTAGCATTCTTCATCTAATTCTTAGCCTATTCCACCTTAATCAACCTTAATCTTGCTTGAATAAACCTTAGCCTTTTCCATGAGAGATCCTTATTTATATAGGGGAAAGAGAGATGGTTGAAGAAATTAGGATGATCCCACCAAATCAAAGAAGTGATTAAGATCCAAACCATTCAGATGCCACCTCATCTTCTAGAATATCCCCTTCTAGAAATTTTGTGAAACTTGACCTTTTCTTAGTCTTTTGACATTATCGCACCCTAGCTATTGAGCAGGCTGCGGAGACGTCGCAGGCCAACTTCATGGCAGGGGGTGACGATCGGGCATCGTCGCACCTTGCGCTGATCTTTCTTCATACAATTTTTAAGAAGAGAAAGTCAATCAATTCCCTCATGGTAAAAGACTCTTTTTTGGGAACATGAACACATGTTTGTCAATGGATCACTGGGGTGAAAAAAAAAAAAGTGTACCACCTCATCTCTATCCATTCGATTAATAAGGGCCTCTGACATCCTATGAAAGATCTCATCATACCAACCACATCTCCCACAACAACATGTTCCCGTTCAATGACTTGTTCTTCTCCTTGGGTGTTATAACTCTCTAGTGTGGATGCTATCAGAGGCATCATACCTCTTCCTCCAACACCATGTCATCTACCTCCATGACATCGTCTAGCCATGATTACATTCATGTAAAAATTTCAAAATTAATTAGCAATGTGTTTTCAATCATTATTTAACATAGTGGAAGGTGTAACAGTCCATTATCGTAGGGTTGAACCCGATCTGATACCATATGTAACGTCCCCTTTGTTACGTCAACAATTAGTGATGTACAAAAGAGGTAAATATAAAAAAAAATTTAACAAACGTTAGTACAAGTGAAAATGCATCATAACATATATTAATAACTACAAAATCAATTTCATCACAATCAAGTGAAAGAAACATCACTATTATTCAATCAACCATATATTATAAAGATAACATAAGGAAGCTACCCACCCAACCTATCATGCATGGTTAAGACCTCCAAGACACATAAGGAACACTCAAGTCCAGGATTCATCCGATTAATTTTGACCACTTAAGTTCTCAGGACTAGCAACTATTCTGAGGAACAAGGAAGTGTCTAAATCCCATTAATTCAATCATACACCACTATTCAAGACTAGAATTATCAACATACATAACCATCAATTCATCATAGTGCAATAATAATCTACTCTACTTACTCAATCCTTCAAGAAATGCTTAGGTGTAATTTCGAATAAGAAAATAATACATAAATATTATAAGAACCACATTAACATAAGTACAATCATAAAGAGACAATGCTAATTTATATATCCAATGGGATTCATAAGAAGAGAAAATTCGATTAAGGAATACATAAATGATTTATGACTACTTAAGTATCCTTTTAAAACTATGAGCAAAATATAAAAGCAATGATAAGAATTTAGGCCACTTTGAAACCCATTTAATGGAACTAAGAAAATCCAAATACATATCAAGCAAAATAACAATACATTGTACACCCACTTACTTATCCAAAATAAATACTTTTAAGAAGATCATCATAATAAGTAAATGATAGAAGTCAAAGTGCCCTACATATCCATTTAAAAGAATTAAAGTAAGACCCAAGTCCTTTTAACAATATATAAACAACTCATTACTAACTCACCATCCATTAAAATTAAGAAAACCCAAGTCTTATTTAAACAATAAGTAAATCACTTAATGGGTAACTTACAAACCCGTTTAATAATTTGGGAAGACCCATTCTTAATTAACATTAAAATTATTCATATGTTAATTTATATATCCATAGTAAAGAAACAAAGAAGGAGTTTTGGGATCTATCCCAGCCCTTGATCCGGTGTGCAGAAAAATATGAAATTCGTTCCAAACCTCAATCCAACACTCAATCTAGACCTTAATTTAGAACTTAATCCAACACTTAATCTGGTCTTGGATCCGTCACAAATTTATGATAATTTAAAATAAATTCAACGTGCCACAAAAACAATTTTATTAATTGCATAGCCTTAGAGGAAGGGACAATAAGTTTGATGTAGGGTATGTCAAGAAGTGGTGAAAACAGGTAAAATATGAGTGAACGTATGTAGGCCAAGCCAATCAATAAAATCACAAACTCACCACTCTCATAGTTAGCTCTACAAATGTTACCACTATTTTAGAAACGAGGAAAAATCATTACTAATATTAGCTAACTGGAAATGGGTAAACCAGACATGAAAAGGTTAATTACCAATGTTATTTTAAAAGAGATATGTTTCCATACAGAGCCTAATCCAACCCTGGATCTGACACCTGTTTTGGCACCTGATCCGACACATGATCTGACACTTGTTCCGGACCTTAAACCAAAACTAAATTTCTGATAAATTTGACATAAAATCAACATGTAATGAATAAGAATTTGGTAATGGTTAAGCTTCGAGGAAGGATAGTAATTGAATTAATGAGGCACTCAGGAAGGTCAATTATTTGTAGTGGCCCCAAATTCATTCGACAAATTATAATACTCAAAAATTAAAATTCAAAAAAATAAAAATAAACTGATCAACAATCGCTCAATTAATTCTAGGATTGTTTTCTAAAAGAAAACAAATGAAATCCACAACTACAGAGTTGAATCTTTGAAAACAATAACTAAAGAACAATTTTAGAAGCTTCCACGGGTTTGGATGACAAATAAAGGTTTCGAAAATGGTAGAAGTTGCAATCTGATAATGGCAAATGTTCAAGGCACAAGAGGAAAATTGTTGAAGGCATCCGATGACTAAACAAAGACCCATGAATAAAAATAAAATTTAGGATTAAATAAAGAAGACTAACCCACAATTTTTTTGTATAAGAAAAAGCGTTTTTGGAGGTTGACACCACGTGTAAACTGGGTTTCACAATGACCAACAAATTTAACTTCGATGAGGTAAAAATATACAACAACACTACAAAATTCAAATCCAGAACTAACAATTCTGTCATAAATTAATTTAGGAGTTTCATGTCTACGCAGTGACCCAAAGTAGACCCTAGCATGCAGATAATCTTGCAATGATTGACAAACCTCAAATTTCTATACAAGCCAAGAATCTTTAAAGTCCTTACAAAATTGTCAATCGGATGTACATATGAGTCTAACACAACCCTAATAAAAAGATCCCTAATCTAGATCTAGGATTTAATAAGGCAGTGTTCAAAGGAGATTCAAAGTTCTCAGAGGTGGAACAATTTGACAACACACAATTATTCAGTTTTGGATTACGTTTTTGTAAATTAAATTCATTTTTATAATTAGAGTAGCATATAAAACACAACAACCATAAGATTTTTAATTTCCATTTTGTCTAGAAATTGGTAGCGATGAAGATACCATACTGTAAATTGACTAGAAACATTCAAAGGAAACTCTAATTTGATACTGCCATTTAATTAGCAATGAATTAAAATTTTGTTTTCAAAAAGAAAATAATAATGCGAAGTTCAAACCATGAATTACATACACAACAAATTTAATAAATCGAAGTAATTCCCAGAAATGCAACTGTATTGAAGCATACATACAAATTTATAAATTAGGAACTATGATTAACTTCGGAAGTGACAACAAAATTTTATTTCAGTTCTGAACTGAATAAATGGAAGCAACCCAAGATATTTAACAAGATCATTTCATAAATCTTCAACGAAATTATTAATTAAAAATCATAATTACAATTGTTTCAATGAAATCTCAAACATCCAATCTACAAAATCAAATCTTGCTACACTAACAACTTCAGAAATAAAATATTGGAACCAATGAAGATCGAGGCAAGACGATGTCCGTCAACCACTTGCGCTCCTCCTTACTCCAACTTTCTAATCAAAGAGACTTCACTAGTACCTCCCAGCCACTGCTAGGGGTACTCTTCTTCCCCCTTAGCCCCCCAAGCCACAAAGGGGCCAAGCACACACAAACCAAAAATACTCTAGCTCCAAGCTTGCCTCACAAGGTAGAGCCACCACTCTATAACAATCTTGGTATCCCAACTCTCACAAGTAAAAAACGATAAAAAATATTTTGGCAGCATAAATTTACCAATAATGAGTGCTCTTCTTACTCATCTAGACCATTTTCTTTATAGGAATTTCTTCACTGACACATTCCCACATGCACAATTAATTAACTTTTTAATTAAATAAATTCAGATTATTCACCCTTACACTTGTCACCCTCTCCCCAAGTTGCACAAGTAATTACATATTTTATTTTAATTAAAAATCATTTTCCCTCACATTTCCCAAATGTGTTCCTTAAATAGCTCTTAGTTGTATCTTTATTCCCCAGATTTTCATTTAATGATTGTCTCCTTACTAAATCTTAGTTAGAGTTAAGATACGAGTCTTCTTCTAGATAGACTAGTGGTACCTAGACTCTAGATAACATTCTATGTGTACACCTATTCTCTCATACTTTGTTTCTTTCTTATTTTAAAATTCCATTCTAGTATTTTCTTGCACACATGTGCATTATATCAAATATTATATTTATCTCACTTTTTCTTTAGATTGATTTATCTATAATATTTTATTTTATTTAACATTTTATTTCAGTCCCCTAACTAAACTTAGACTTAGGCTTTGTATTAGAATAGGCTTAGACTTTTATGGGGATTTATAATTAATAAAATTACTCATTTATTAATTATTTTAAATGCGACAATGTCAAATCAATTCATTGTTTTCTACGCCACCTAGATTCATTGACTCAAGTTTTTAAATTACGCGACATGCCTTCTAAGATGCACTACCATGCTTCAAGGGTGTCACTCGCCTTTTGACTGGATTTGGTAGTTTTTCCAACCCTTGGAGTCAACACTCCACTTGGTTGACCTTGTGAGAGACTAAGGACTTCTAAGAAATAAGGACGCTGCCTTATTRCACGCCCCTTACAAATCTTCATGAGTGACTGTTTCAGTCCACCCTCATGACATCATGGATCTATCAAACTAGGTAATCATTAACCTACAATTTGAGGCATGATGGGAGTGCTAGTAGGTTCTGTCAGGGACTCTGCCACACCTCTCCCTCAATGTCTGGTTTTCTCTACATGGCCCCTTTACACTTTATGTGAATTAGAATAGAAAATATTCATCAAAATGCATCCATCGACAAAACACTGTCAATGATCTCTATAAAAAATCATACCATAATCAATCATATGTCACATATGCATAAAATGAAATACTCAAACCAATACAATCCACTCCCTGAGTCAATCTAGAGTCCAAGGAGGTCGATTGATGCCATCAACATCTATAATATGTCATGTGTCCTTCACACTTAGGTAAACTCGTCAATAGCATGTGCCAATGCATATATCAAGTAACAATAAATCACAACCCATCAACATCATCATGTAAAGTCCATAGTCGAAACAAATAACAATGTACTATAACCGGATCACTTGCACACAAGTGTCCTCAAAGAATAATTCAACAACATGTGTTCAATAGAGTGGGATAGTACACCTTTTAACCAAATGACATAGTAGGTAGCAAATGAAATTTGAAATTATTGGTTATTATCAAACATTGGTAGTTATAAGAAAAAGTAGCATGTTCTTAGTAGGTGCTTATAGTCATGATGGAATACAACTTACATAACTATAGAGAAAAGGGAACCATTATAACATACCTAATCTAACATAAGATGAGACTTAATCTAAGAGATGATGATAAATGGATTCATTATAAAAAAGTTCATCTTCTGTCTTAGAAAAAATATATGTTATCATTGCTAAGAAAGTAGCATAACATTTTGACTTGTTTTCTTGTGTATTCATGTCTAAGTGAAGCACATTATCTTGGTTTTTGTTGAATTAAAACACATTAACTTGTTTTTTGTTTGGTCATTTTTAAATACAAACAGACCAAGAGAGGTTGTCTTCCCTTAATTATAAAACTTAGAGGCATTAAATCTTAAAACTCTTTATGTATCTTAATATAGTTTTTAATCAACCTAAATATATCATTATGAGTCTTCTACCTTTAAAACCTACTTATCATTTTTGTAAAAACGATAAAACAAAATATTAAATTAAAATTTACTTTTACTATGCATAATTAAACTCAATTTACTTTAACCAATAAAATAACATCATAGATTTAAGGTTTTTTTTTATTATTATATAAAAATAAAATCTAKTTAAAGTAATCCAATAAAAAAACACGTTTAAACATAAATATTYAAACTTTATTATATATTCTATATATTATTTAGGAATAAAATTATTAAATATTTTGAACTAAATATTATAGAAGTATAATATATATTTTCCTATTAAACTAATCAATTAAAAAGAAAATATAAAATTTATAAACCTATAATTAATAATACCATAAACATAAAGCAGTCAAAATATAAATTCACACATTTTTATTTTTCTATAATATAATATTATAGAAGTATAATATATATTTTCCTATTAAACTAATCAATTAAAATCAATTAAAAAGAAAATATGAAATTTATAAACCTATAATTAATAATACCATAAACATAAAGCAGTCAAAATATAAATTCACACATTTTTGTTCACATTGCATCTTAAAACGTACATACAATTAATCTAAGGTGCAACTTCCATTTGGAAAAATAGTTTTCAGTTATCTCACTGTTTGTTCCGAGTCTATAAATCATTGTTTGTTCAGAGTTTAATACTTAGATTTTCATTAATAATATTACAATTAGTTTTTCTGAATGTTGGCAAGTGTTTTGAAATTTTTATAAAAAAATATCTTAATTTCATTTAAGATAACATTTTTTTTTAAATAAATATTATATAAAAAAAACAAATTTTAAATATAAACACAAATAAAAGATAAAAAATTTTAAATAAAAATATAAACTACAAAAACCTAAAAAATATTTTAATTTCAGTTAACTAATAATTTTTTTTTTAAATAAATATTATATAAAAAAAAATTAAATATAAACATAAATAAAAAATATAATTTTTTAAATAAAAATAGAAACTACAAAAACCTAAAAAAATATCTTAATTTCATTTAACTAACAATTTTTTTTAAAATAAATATTATATAAAGAAAAATAAATTTTAAATATAAATATAAATAAAAGATACAATCTTTTAAATAAAAATATAAACTACAAAAAGCCTATACGTATTTTTATTGAAAATATTTATAGAGGAGAGTCTTGTCATTGTAATCCATTATTTATATTTTTTATTTATTATGATAACTTGAATATCAAATGGATATAAAAAGTTTCCACATATTTTCGTGAAAAGACTTGTAAAAAAAAGTGGTGCTAGTGCAATGAAAAACAAATCTCAATAACTTGTTTTTTGGTGTGGTGATTTTTACTTACAAATTTAATCAACTTTGTTGCAATAGATAAGAGTGGGATACCTAGTCATCTTAACTAAATCACATTAACTTGTTTTTAGTGTGATGATTCTTAAGTACAAATTAAATTAACCTTGTTGGAACACATACGAGTGGGGCCTTTTTATTTTTCTCAACTTTTTGTTTCAAATTTTCAACAATTGGATTTATGAATAAAATGTAAAAATTGAAGCTCTTTATCTATACCATGACATAGACACCAAATTTTAATCTTAAGATATATTTTGTTAACTTAAAATCAAGTTTATTATTTTCTCTAAAATACATCAAAATCATAATAAATTATAATTAATTTTACTATATGGAAAAATTAAGTAGAAGAAGAACATCTTAGCTTAAAAACATGATCATCACTATTTATGAAATAAATAAAAAATATTCAAAATAAAAATGTTCTTTTAAGTATGTAATTAAATTCAGTTTTCTCTAAATAAATAAGTGAAGAACATCATAAATTAGATTTATTTTCTCTCCATAAAATTAGAATATAATGGCCTAAGTAAGTGGAAAACACTATAGTGTTTATTTCTTAATGTAAAACTTTTTTTTCAATGTAATAGGTAGATTTAATTATTAATTTTTTTTAATGATCTTTCAAGTGAATATTTTTGAAGTAAAACATATATTTCCCTATTAAACTAATCCATTAATATATATGTATATGAAAATTTATTTGTTATGAATTAGTGATTATTATAAATAT